>JZKD02S1962871.1:66467-109562 GCA_000966675.3 Picea glauca
TTTTGTATTCACTTTGAATTATAGTACACTCATCACTTCACTTTATTATTTACCTTTTAAAATCTCTTAAATCACTTTGACTACTTTGACCTTTTGGGGCTTCTAGATGACATATCAGGGTCCTCCAACTTCGTAAGGCCATAACTCTCAAACCGTGAGGAGTTATGTGACATTACACATACCACCAGAAATGGAATGACAGTAATATCCATATAGAATAGTATTAGATGAAAATATATCAAAACTCATACTGTTATCCATCAAACAAACTTGGGTCCATTACCCAAACCTGGGTTCTCCAACTTCTCATGGCCATAAATCTCTAACCATGAGGAGCTATGTGGCGTTCCACATACCACTAGAAATGGCATGAAAAGCACTATCAATATAGGATAGTTTTACTGACAAATTCACTGGAATTTATCTCATTATTCCATAAATAAGCATGGGTTCTCTAACCATACTTCTAGGATAACTCAATTGGCAAAGTGTCTTCCCATGAGGGATTTCATCATAAGGGGACCAGTTTGGATTTCATCCATTTATAATTATTATCAACCATGACAAGACAATAACAAGTCATTTTTACATCAAACAATCTTGGGACCATTACCCAACCCTTGTGCTACGAGGATTTCTTCAAAGGTTGACATCAATGACAACCAACCTTAATCAACAATCTCCCCCTTTAGCATTGATGGCAACACTCTGATGCAATACTGAAATCATTTCAGTCATGCTCCCCCTAGAACCATGCCTGTGTCCTCTTCCTCTGTCCTTTGCATATGATAAATCTCTCCCCCTTTGTCATCAATGACAAAGTTATCTTTCCATCCGGGGTTGCTCCCCCTAACTGAACTACCCTCTTATGGTGCTTCCTCATGTAAATCTAAGACATATAAGTTATGCCACATAAAGTTTTTGAACTACATGCAATTAAAACATATACACACAAAAATATTGCAGAACTTTATATATAAAACTTAAATAGACAAATACATTATGTAAATGCACAGATTCATATTGAAATAGCAGTAAACATATACATGCAGCATATATGGGAAATACCCATAAATATAACACATAAATAATAATGCATCATATAAATTAACGCACAATTGACACTTATCTTGATAACAATATCACCAACTGTGTACAGACCTTCCACAATCTTCCCAGCCTTAGACCACACTGCTCATCACTCTCAACAATGGGTCACCCTCGAGATGGGACTAAACTCCACCCAGGTAAAGGGATTCCTAACCAGGATGATGTTTCATAGACAATAGGAAAAAATTTGTCACATGTGCCAACTCAAACTAACGACCTATAGTCCCTCATTCCCCACATGCCTATCCCACCCCAGGAAGTGTTCCCTGTCTCTGCTCAATATTCCTTTGGCTGCCCCACTTCCTTTATGAAATTCAACAACAGGCCGAACAAGAAGTCTCAGAGCCCTGTAGCTGCATTTTATCACCTTTGGAAATAAATTACTAGCAATTATCTCACCTTGATATATTTCTCATGGTCCTAAAAACCCTCCTCTTCAATATCCCACAGGCCTGACAACCCACTTCTTCAGTCCAACTCCCAAGCTAACCAGGTACACAAACAGGTATGGGTATGGATACAGGTTCAGGTATAGTGACAGGAAGGTATGGAGGAAAACTAACTAAGTGAGTGAAAGATCATGGAATGGATGAATGGATGAATGGATGACTGAATAATTGCATGAATGGATGAATGTCCCCCAAAATAAACTCATTCCAAACTATATGTATGCATGTTCCCAACTTGACACTTTTCATGTTGGGAGCTACTTTGGCCCACTTGTCCCCATCCTTATAACTTAGGATAAAATAATTATCCATACTTTATACTTTAAGGAATATTAATATAATATTCATTTTTGGCATAGCTCCTTATCTTATCCCCTTTTCCTTAACTTTTAGCCCCCTCATTTCCCTAACTAGTGGAGTTTAGTCCCCCATACTCTTTTATCGTAGTCAGTCTATGTGCAACGATGTATTTTATATTAATGATAACACATACACAAAAATAGGTGCACTGGCATTTAGCATCTAGGCTCTCTGGCCTAATACAAAACATAAGCCTCCTAGCTTATAATAACAGGCTCACCAGTCTATAAAACACAACATCTACACAAAGACTCCTTGGCCTCAAAATTGCGCGCACTTAAGTTTTTGTGCGTGGTATCCTGGAATGTGCACACTTCATCATTTTACTGTGCAGTACATGTGGACACTATGCCATGAAAGGTGAATACAAAAAATGATGTCAAACAACTCACCAGCTCACGTACATTTATATTTATATTTACAATTGGGTTCAACATAGGGGTATTGCGCCCCGGATGGGGTGACACGCGGAGGAGCCGATGAGCCACCTGGACTCGCACTCAGCGTTGTTTAAATGCTGATGACCACCACCCTCATGCGACATTTAACGCGGATGGACGGCCATAGCAGGAGACTGTTGGAGGAGGTACTCCTCCCTCACGCGGTGATTGACATCCCATGCGCAGCTGAATTCATGGCTATTATGAACGGTAGGAGGAGCAAACAGTTGGATTATGTTTGTCATTTGGAGTCCGAGCAAAGAAGGAAGGCTCCTGGTGCATCAGTAGCAGGGTCAATGACCGCCTTCTATCTGTATTCTGGGGAATTCTTCAAGGGATGGTGGTTTCTATGCATTAGAAAGAGCTGGTCTGCCTGCGCTTGGCACTCACAGCCGCTCTCGAATTGGTCTTTTTCTAATTCAGTTCTGCTCTTAACTGGCATTTGCGTTGGGAAAATGGTCCGGCGAAGAGGAACACCTCGTCGAGGTTCTGCCTGGGAAGCACACAAGGCGCAGCGGCGCAGGGAGGAGGAACTCGAACGGGCCTTGGCTCTGGCCTCTTCCATCCTAAGGAAGAAGGCACGGGTTGAGAGATGAGAGGCGTTCAATGCTACTGTCGAGCAAGACGCTGGCTGCAGCAGGGCGAAGAAGGAGACCAAACCCGTGGACTAGCTTTTTGGCTGTGTTGTGGAGGAGGACCTGTCATTCGGGGACCTGATGTGTAATGTGAAGCCAAGCACCAGGGAGGCACTCACCAAGAAGGCCAACAATTCCACCCCGCCTAAGGTTGACGACCTTCCTGGTTGCGTGGTGGAAGAAATTCCATGGTTAAGTGACCTACAGGCCACAGATGCTGAGCAGTTGGAGAAGTTGGTGATAGGGGAGAAGGCAACGACTGACAATGGCAAGCAAGAGGATAGGAGGAATGCTCCTCCTAGTGTCCAGGGTGGTGGAACGCTCGGTCCCCTCCTCAGCAGTGAACACCTGGCCTTGGTGTTCGAGCTCCGCAGCCACATCGCGGACTTGGAACACAGGGCTCTCATCATGGGACAGCGAATAGATTTTCTCCTCAACGCGCTATCCGGGGCCCCAGCTCAGCGCAAGTGCCCCATGTGCATGCAGACTTTTGCCATTTCGACGGGCGCTGGTGGAAGAGACACGTCACCGGGTGCCTAGGCTTCCCTGTTTTCCAGGTTCTTGTTTTTTACGTGTTAATTGCTATATGTTTCTTTGGAACACCGACATCTGTCCTGGTTTCCTACGGGCAGGACATATGTCTTTTTCTTGAATATATTACTGTATAAACTGTTAAATGCCTCCCAATAATGCTGGTTTTCGGTTACCGGCAACATTTTTTGGTGACTGTAGCTTTGAAGCTGTTTACTTTGTCAAAGTTTTGAGATAATATATTATAGCAGGTACTCCACCTTTTTTATTAAAAAAAAAAAAACATAGGGGTATTGCATGTGATTAAATTAGAGATACTTTCCTCTTATTTATAATTTCATATAGCATCCTTAATGGGTTACCTTCTAACCATCTTAACCCACTTTCCTTATTTTAGGGTTAACCCACTTATAGCCACTTGTCCACTTAACTTAACCACTTTCAATAATTAGTAAGTTCTCCATTAACTTTATTATTTAAATAATTTATTTTGCATACTCTTTGACTTATAGTACACTCATCACTTCACTTTATTATTTAAATAATTTCTTCTTTGCAAACACTTTGACTACTTTGACCTTTTGGGGCTTCTAGATGACTCAAGAGGGTTCTCCAACTTCACATGGCCATAACTCTCTAGCCTTGAGGAGTTATGTGATGTTCCACATACCACCAGAAATGGCATGACATTTAATATCCATATAGAATAGACTTACCTGCAAACATATCAAAACTCATACCATTATCCATCAAACAAACTTGGGTCCATTACCCAAATATTTTTGCTACTGGAATTTGCTACCGGACTTTCTTCAAGGGTTGACATCAATGACAACCAACCCAAATAATCAACAAGAGACTGATATGACCTCCTCATCCCTATGTTTCCTTGGCTTGCCCAATGATAATATTTCTCTCTACCGTTGTAGTCTTCCTTCTCCCATAAGAAAATTAGGTTGGTGTGATCCATATTTTTAAAAGTTGGATCTCAATGCAAAAAAACCATTTTGGAAAGGAAGGCATGATGACCTTCTTCAGATTGATCAAAATGGAATGCTTAAGGGGGTTTATATTCTTGGTGAATTATATCCTTCCTAAATGAATTAACATGATGGAAGAATTATCAATTTTCTTGGCCATTATGCATGCTAACAACCACCCTCCCAAACACAGGTGAGCAAACATCATCAACTCGATTCATTGTATTTATTTACAATGTGAAGGTTTTCCAAATCAATTTGGACAATAATGAAAAGTGAATGATGGTAACATCCACTCACCATTCTCAAGCGTTCTCACATTTTTCCTTCTAGCTTGATCTCCTACACCCTCTGTGACTTACGTCTCCTCTGACGCCGTTCCCTAGATATCCTTCTATGGTGTTCCCTCGTGAAGATCTCAGGGTTTGGGAATCTACTCACGGTGTGATATCCTAGGCTCTCCTTGTGGTGTGCTCTCCTCGACTCTCCTTGGCTCTCCTCTTTTTCTCTCCTTGACACTCCTAATCGGATCCCCTTGTGTGGTCTCCTCATGGTTTTCTCTCCTCACACACACGTAGGTTTTGAATGTAATAGGTCTGAAATGTAATTTTTTTTGTTTTTGGTTTGGATTATTATATATAATTAATATATATTACAATTATATATAATATATATTATAACTATATATAATTTATATATTATATAATTGATGTATATTATAATAATAAATATATTATATATTTAATCATATAATATATAATATTAATATATTATAATTAATATATTTTATGATAGGGGTTAATGTGTTAATAATCACCTAACCTATACCTTGAATCTACACCCCCTAACCTTCTAAATCATTGACCCATAACCCATAACCCTTCTAAAGACACAATGTGATTTATTCCCATTGCTCTGCATGTCAAAGTGAAGAAATTCAACCAAGCGCGGGTAAACAACAAGAGTAACTATGACTCTATTAAGGTATCCAGATGCCTCATTATATAATTAGTGACATGCATGAATGGATCATTAACGATATTCCCCACTGTCCCTAGCTACTATATTCTAGAGAAACCACATCCAAGGGAATGAGCTTGGAAGAATTAGCGGGGAAAGAAGACCTTGTTGAGATTGACTTCAGTCCTAACCCATTCATAGTTTGGGAAAATTAGACCATAACATTTGTCTTTGGGAGTCAAATTGATGTTGGAAACAAGTGGGTGTGTGAGTCAAATTTGAGTCAAGAAACCCTCCCACATCGTTAAGGCATGCAAATAGTCTATCTACAATCATGATGGTATAAAAATGAATGAGCTTCTCTTTGTTTGAAAAATAATTTATACTCTACTGAAAAATTCCAACCATGTGAAGGTGGAAGCTCATATGCCCCCCCCTCCCCCTCACATCACTCTCAATTCCCCAATGCCCAATCTAAACAATAGAAAATAATCGAAAGCAACCTAGTAAGATTCATGCATAGAAACTACAAAAACAAAAATTACTAAAGGTAAATGAAATTATGTGTTTGTAAATGATATTGTTAGTTTACCATGTACTTTAGTATATTGGGGACTATTTTTAGGTTTCACATAATAATTAAACAACACATAACATAGGATATAAAAACGTCGCATAAAACTTAAAAACATGTAATTAACCCATGAGATAAGTAAATTATTTTAAGAGAATAATTCATACAAATTAAAATATATAGTCACATACCTGATCCAACTCAACATCTATATAATCAGCCTTATTTTGTATCTTCTTCTTCATCGAACTCGACATCTGTATCATCATCCGGTTCATAAACGATGTTGAAAGGATTGACGATATCATTATCGTCATCAATGTCATTTCAAGCATATTTTCATCTACAACATCATCAAGAACTGCAATGTCTCTTATGCCTGGATCATGATCTTCTTTGTCTTCTTCATCTGTCAAACCTGCATGATCTTCCGACTCTATTTGATCTGGCGAATCATCTTATTCTTCAATATAATCTTCTTCCTGTACATGAGTATATTTAACTGGCCTTCCTGTTGGATTATATCTAACAACAAATGACCAATCCATCTCAATTGGAACATTTGAGTAAATGACCTGTTCAAATTGGCTTGGAAAAACATAGCAATCATGTCCTCTTTCAAACACCATTGTTTTAATCATCATAAATTCGTTAGCATGTTGAATAAAATTTCTTTCCTTATCGTGTTCAAGCATGCGTAACCTATACCATTTGACGTCGAACAAAACTAATTTGAAGGAATTAAAGTCACACTCAAGTATATAATTCAAATACCCATATTATCTATTTTCAGATTCTTAGGGATGTCTATCACTCCTAGAGGAAACATTAGTGACCTGGAATACTGCAGTTATTTCACTATAATAATTTTTCTTGGTTTCATCCAATTGTTTGATGCGAAATTTAGGACCATTGCACCACATAGCTTTGTGGTGTTTCAACTGCAATATGCCATATGTGTAAAAGATGCATTGTTAGTTAATAAATTAACATATTTATATAACTTGGAAAGTATTTTAAAAATATATAAGTACACATGTAGTCACATTAATATAATATAAAATAACTAAATAAAATGGGTGAATTTTCTTGCATGTCCATCTTTCAAACCATATGCTAAATGAATTTCCTTTTGCGTAATATTGGCATCTCTGTTACGACGAGCTTATCTAACCAATTCAGAAAGTCTTTTCCATGATAACCTACCTCCATGATGTTGTTTACATCTTTCAATCCATACATTCATCCAATCAAGATTGTTTGCAATGTATAAATGCAGTGCATCCCAATCTTGAGAAACTGAATCAAAAAATCATAATTCACCAATATTAAATATTAGTTATAACATCCATGGTAAATATTAATAATTTATGAAATAACAGATATTAATATATTAATGAGTATGATCATATACAAAAAATAATGAACATTTATATGTATTAATAAAAATCTCCACAATTATCAATATATTGCCTCTCATTTTTTTCATTCTACCTTTCCCCAACAGGTGCTCCTAATCTTCAAAGTTTTTGATGGAGTTCACATCCCAAATGAGATCCACTGCATGCATAGCTGGCACTGCTAATTTGGGAAGATACTGTCTAATATACACCATGGATTGATATACCATATATCCCTACACCATATAACCTTCGGGATGTGCTCTTTGTCTAACCAAAGCCTTCAATGATTTCAAGTGCCCCTCCACCATCCACATTGACCTTGTGTGTACATGTCCAAAAATTTCAATCTCCTCAACTTGGTGTATGAGGTAGTGTTCTTGTGCATTGAAAAATGTTGGAGGTATATACTTTTTCATTTCACACATTAGCCGAGCAATTTCTATTTTCCAATACTTTATATCATCTTCATGGATTTCTTTCAATGACAACCATCTACATGAGATCATGACACAAGAAAATAAAATGTTTCAACATAACATAACATAATATATTACATTAAAAGTAAAAGACATGTCATTAAGTACAACAACAAATTGAAAGATCATTTTGCATATAAATCACAACTACTTACCTCATGTATTTTCCAAGATCATATATGACTTGTTTGGCATTGTTGTCAAATTCATTTGAGAGAGATAGCGGTAGAACATACTATAATAAAAAATATGAATCGTTATTTGTTTCAACCAATGTAGACAAAAAAAAGAAAAAACTTAAAATATGTGTAAGGCCAATATATATAAATATGTATACCAAAATTATTACCTTAATGAAGGTATGCCAATCATGTGTTTTTACCCAACCAAATTCATCTTTCTTTGTTAAGATATTATTTATGTTTGAAGCAAAGCCTATGGGAAATTTAATTCTTTGAATGACATATTTTACATCATTTCTTTGTTGCTATGTTAATAACCATGTAAGGTTATTTCGGTCTAGTCCATATCTATTTGATTAGATCACACTTCACATTGCATGATTGGCTTCCTGAATGTCAGTAAAAATTTTGAATTTTTTTTCTTTATCCCTCCTACCATCTACGATTCACCATAACTTTTCTGTCACATTCTTCCTGATATGCATTGTATCAAACAAATGAGCTATTTTTAGCTCCTCATAGTAGGTAAACCTCATGAATTGAGTTGGATAACATTTCATTCCTCATGGAAGCCCATTATTAATACCTTCATGATGGCGGCCTTCATGAAGCATAAAAGAAATCACAAAAATAATTATTAAATACAGTAAAATAAATTCAATGATTAAAATAAAAATTCAAAACATTACATATACGATACATAAAGAAATTGTGTACCTTGACAATTTCTATTATATTCCAACCTCCATAGGTGAGGTGTCATTCTTCATGGTTTTAAACCAATCTCTTTTTTCCCATTGCAAAGATGTTTTTCAGTAGTACGATACCTATGGTTCTTAGGGAGGAGGTGCCTATACTAATCAAACACCACATTTCCTAAACTTTTTGAATGATGATACTTTATCTTAGGACCACAAATTGGACATGAAAATTTACCCTTTGTTTGAAGACCTGCAACAAATGGATTAATGTCAATTATACGATGAGATTATCTAAAAATTAAACATGCAACATGATATCTTTAAAAAATTATATAGTATTAAAGAGAAATAGAATGCTACATACCACAAAAATGTGTTAGTCCTGCGGCATCATGATTTGTCCATAAAAGTATTCCACGGAATTTAAATTTCTTCTCCCCGATTGGTTTACAGATGTCATACATAGTGATGCCACCCCATAACTTTAATATCTCATTAATAAGAGGTTCAATATATACATTCATATATTTAACTTGGTACTTACCTGATTGTTTGAAATTACACATAATTAATATAACCATGATATGTATATATAAGTAAATAAATAAATAAAAGATATTATGCAAAAAACGAAACAAACAAAAATGTTACATTCAAAAAATTATTGTGAACAAATACCTAGAACAATCATTCTCAACATTATGTGCTCCGTCTTTATTGATATCCAAGGAGGAATGTTATTATTGATAAAAACAAATAGGTCACACTGAGTAAATAAACCTAAGATCTTTGAATGGACTAACACCATCAGCTGCCAATGAAAGCATAACATTACAAGGTTCATCTTTGAAATCTTCCCATTTTTTCTCAATTTTTGTAAATGTGTAACCATTAATAGGCATTCAAAAAACAACATATCCACTTATGTTATGTACATGGTAATCCATAAATTGTGTTATTCTTTCACACATGAACAATCACTACAAATGTGGAATTATGGGAATATGAAGAAGAACCTTTCAAAGAACCCTTTTTGTTAGTTGATCGGTTCAATATCTACTGATAAAACATTGCAGGAATTATGTTTTCGAAGATTTTTTTCCATAATATATAATATGATCATTAGGAAATGCATCTATAGATTGGTAATACATACCAATTTCTTTCATAATAGCATGCAAATCTCGATATGTGCGAGGTAAAATATTTGACGATGGTAACAAAAATTCACCTAACAATATACAACATAACAAATATATACTTAATGTAAAGAATATTAATCATAAAAATTGCATTCTTATTTTACACATTAATTAACACTAAAAACAAATAGAAAAAAGTCAACATTTATGTATATGGGATGAAACATATTGCATACCTTAGGATATGTGTCATACAAGTATTTGACAAATTATTCATAACCTTTAAATTCACTAGAAACAATGTAATGAAGATAAGATTTGCTCTTAATCCTTCATAAAGTAGTTTATTTTCCTTTTCTAATAGAGGTTCATCATAAATACCATCACTGTCCCCATCCTCATCCGACTGAGCAAAAAAATCTTGTATCATTTTATTTGTCCCATTATCTTCTTCCATGGGATTATTAATTTGATTTCTCCCATCATCTTCTTCCATAAGATCCTCATTTTCTTTATCATGTTCCTCTGTTGGACTAATGAGAGGGGGGTTGAATCAGTAATAGAGAAATTTAATCCTTTTTCACCATAAAATGAAAGTGTTATATAAATGTAGCATTATCATCCAATAGTTGCATAGTAAATAAACAATGAACAAATGAGCAATTACACACATACACAGTACACCCTTGTTTTACGAGGAAACCCAAAGTGGGAGAAAACCACGAAATGTTTTTTCTTATATGTCTTTAAGAATTACATTTATTGGAAGCACCAACTTCTTTTGTTTTCTAGCTGCAACTGGAAGGAGGCTCCAACTCCCTAGATTCTCAGACTACAACCTAAGGGAATCTCCAACAACCCAATTCTCTAGATACAACCAAAAGGAGGCTACAACCCCTTATGTTCTCCGGCTACAACTGGAAGGTGGATACAACCACCTGTCCTTGCCTCATCCAACCGCCTTGACATATAAATTCCAAATGTAGACAACCTATAACTGTCACTTAATCAACCACTGTCATTCTCAACCTATCACTTTCACTTAATCAACCATTGCCACTGTCAACCTCTCATTGTCACTGAATCAACCACTGTCATTGTCAACCTATACCAATAACCTGTAACAACCTGTACCTATAAACCTGCACCAAACAACCTGAAACAATAACCTAAACTAACATGTACGATGCATTAACCATGCATCAACCTTGACTCATCAATATGTACCAACATCATCAACTATACAACTCATGTATGTGCCAACTCATCAACTAGTTGTCTCAACCATGTACCCAACATGTACCTCAACCATATACCAAATAAATACACCAATATAACCATCAAAATTTATCTAACAATTCATCATGCTATCCATAAACCAAATACCATAAACCTTTACATCAAACCATGTGTCACAACCTCACTGTTATGTAGCCTTAATCTAAACCAACAAATTCAGCAACACATCACAACCAAAATACCAATACCCATATGCCAAATACCAACAACAAAATACGAATTGTATCCCTCAACAAATATGATATATGCAGCAACATTGAACATCCAATACCATCTCAAGAGATAAACCCTAGCTCACAAAACATACCTCAAACAATATGTGCCATATCTCTCATAAATAAACCCCAACCATGTTGTTGCCACGATTTTTCTGCCCCACTTTTTCTACTGCAATTTTTCTACAGTGATTTTTATGCCGCACTTTTTCTGCCGCAATTTTTCTGTCGCACTTTTTCTACTGCGATTTTTCTATGGCAATTTTTTTGTCAAACTTTTCTTCCACACTTTTTCTGCCACACTTTCCTCTATGAATAATACCTTCCCAAATAACCTTTCACAAAATAGATATTCAATGATATTCAATAGGTTCAAGTGTGATTAAATGAGAGAGACTTGCCTCTTATTTGTACTTTCATGTAGCATCCCAATTTCCTTATTTTAGGGATTTCTCCATTAAATTTATTATTTAAATAATTTATTTTGCAAACACTTTGACTACTTTGACCTTTCGGGGCTTCTAGATGACTCATGAGGGTTCTCCCACTTCACATGGCCATAACTCTCTAACCATCAGGAGTTATGTGACGTTCCACATACCACCAGAAATGGCATGACATGTATTATCCATATAGAATAGTATTACCTACAAATATATCAAAACACATACCATTAAACATCAAACAAACTTTGGTCCATTACCCAAACCTTTGTGCTACTAGAATTTTCTAATGGACTTTCTTCAAGGGTTGACATCAATGACAACCAACCCAAATAATCAACAATCTCCCCCTTTTTCATTGATGGAAACATTCTGATGCAATAATGAAGTCATGTCATGTAATACTGAAGTGATAACACTCATGCTCCCCCTGTGACCATCGCTCCCCTTGGAACCATGCCTCTTTGTTTTGCATATTATAAATCTCCCCCCCTTTGTCATCAATGGAAAAGGTATCTTTCCTTTAGAAGATGCTCCCACTTTAGGGATACTCCCCCTGACTAAACCCTTCCTAAAACCGATCTACCGACCTAAGCTATCCTCTTTATAGTGCTTCCTTGTGTAAATCTAAGACATATAAGATAAGCATTCAAAATAATTCATTTTGGAGTAGAAATTACTCTGCGTTTCTGGCGAAGATACTCAAAGGATTCCCGTGGAAGAGGTTTTGTAAATATGTCTCCCACTTGTTCTTTTGTGCCCACATATTCAACTCTGATGTTCATCTCTGCAACCTGTTCCCGTAGAAAGTGATACTTTATTGGAATGTGCTTCGTCTTGGAGTGCATCACCGGGTTCTTTGAGATATTGATGGCACTTTTATTATCACAATAGATTGGAATGGGATCATCATACTCAACCTGTATATCTGTCAGAGTTTGTTTCATCCATAGAACATGTGTACAACATGTTGTTTCTACAATATACTCTACCTCGACTGTAGATAAGAATACCGATGATTTTTTCTTTCTTAACCCTGGTACTAAACACTCACCCAAGTAGAACATTGCTCCACTAGTGCTTTGTCAGTCATCAATGCACCCTGCCCAATCTGCATCTGTGTAGGCAATAAGTGATAGATCCTTTATTTTTGGATACCATAATACAAACTCTTATGTTCCTTTGAGATATCTAAAAATTCTCTTCACTGCTAATACATGTTATTCCTTTGGCTCTGCTTGAAAGTGTGCCACCTGTCCAAATTCCTGCATTACATCTGGTCTGGATGTTATCACATATATTAAGCTACCAATCATTGACCTATATTTCCTCTAGTATGTAGACTTTGAATCATCATCTTTGCTCAACTTGCAACTGGCTTTCATAGGAGTGGTAACTGGTTTGCAATATTCCATTCTGAACCTCTTTAGCATTTCTTTGATATACTTAGTTTGAGAAATAAAAATTCATTGGTTTCTTTGATGTATCTGAAGACCCAGAAAGAAGGATAGTTCTCCAAGTAATGACATTTCAAATTCATTCTACATATCCTTTGCAAATTTCTTGATGTAGAGGTTGATGTCTTCAATTCCTTTTCTAAACCCTGCCTATTGTAGATATTCATCTAGTCTTGAGTACCATTCTCTTGGAGCCTGTTTTATACCATACAAGTTCTTCTTCAATTTACACATATAATCTACATTCTCTGACAATTGAAATCCTTCTGGTTGTTCAATGTAGACTTCCTCTTCAAATTCCCCATTCAGAAAAGTTGATTTCACGTCCATCTAATACACTTTAATATTCTTGGAGCATGCATAAGCTAGGAGAAATTGGATTACTTACATTATGGAAAATGGAGAAAGTGTCTCTTCAAAGTCGATTCCTTCAACATGTGTGTATCCTTTACATACCAATCTAGTTTTGTTCCTTGTAACATGTCCATCTTCATTCAGTTTATTTCTGAATACCGACTTTCTGTCAATCACATTCATATTCTTTGGTCTTGAAACCAATTCCCAAGTGTCATTCTTCTCTATTTGATCCAATTCTTCATCCATAACTGTATTCCAAAATTCACCCTTGCTAGCCTCTTCAAAACTGTTTGTTTCAATCATAGATGAGAGTGCTAGTTGTGTTTGTTCTAGTGAATAGATTCTTCTTCTAGTCTCAACTCCTGCATCTTTGTTTTCAATAATATGATCCAAAGGATGATTCTTTTATACTCATTTTCTACATGTCTTTGGAGGCACTTGTTGAACTTTCTCTTCTACTTTTGTTTGATCCTCTTCATATTCCCCTTCTACTTCTTCTTCATATTTTGCTTCTTCTTCATAAAGATGTTCCATTTATTCATTTTCTTCTTCCTTTAATTCTCGTCCACCTGTTTCATCAATTGTTACATTGATGATTTCCACAACTTTGTTCAACCTCAGATTGTAACACTTGTATGTTTTCCTTGTACTTGAGTAACCAACAAGTACTCCTTTGTCCATATGAGATTCAAACTTTCCCATTCTTCCATATTCTCTTTTGATGTAACATTTGCTTCCAAATACTCTAAAGTGATTCACATTTTTTGGTCTTCCTTTCCATAGCTCATAGGGAGTTTTATCATTGTTGTTTCTGAGCATTACTGTGTTTTAAATGTGAACTGTTGTATGCACTGCATGTGTCCAAAAAATATATGTCAATTTGGAATCCATTAGCATTGTTTGAGCCATTTCCTATGTAATTATCATCCATTATGATATTGTTCCTTTCTCTTTGAACCACTCTCTGAACCAATCTATGAATCCATTCTCTCATCCATACTGTCCAAGACTCTACTTGCACAACTGTCCATAATGTTGACCCATTTATCACTATACTATCATGAAGTCTTTATTAATCCATCAAATTGTACTTCTGCTAAATGACTTCTCTAGATTTGTCTTCTCAACCTGTGCAAGTTTCTCGAAGTATGGTTCTTTGGTTTGTCATAGCTATCGCATAGACTCCCCATGTCTAATATTCATATTACCTAGGAGTCTCTAAGTTGGATGGAGCAAAACAATTCCTACTATAGTGTGTATTCGTCATCATATTCATTGGTAGATTCATCATCATCTTCATTGGTAGATTCATAATCTCTCTGAGCTCTAACTTCTTTCTTTCTATATGTGGATTCATCTTTCACTACAATGCCTAAAAGTACAATCTCTTCAACCTATTCCTTATTTACCTATCCTTCTTTTCTTTCAGTTATTTTCCAAACCTTTCTGTATCTGACATCTTTCTTTTTCTCTGTAGAATTTTCTTCATCTCGTTTTATTGTCAATCTTGCGATATTTGGAACCTAGTCTTTGTTCACCTGTTCTTTGTGTTTTCTTATCCATATTTTATTATATCTGATATCAGTGTTCTCTTTCATGGAAGTATCGATCATGCTTCTACAATCACTAGCTATGTGTCCATATTTATGACACTTGTAACATTCAATGTTACGTGGAGCCACATGTGCACTTCTTTCTTAAACATTTCTTTTATAATCCCTACAATCTTCAACCTTATGTCCAAAATTAGTACAATAAAAACAATGACCATAAAAGAAATTTGCATACCTAGGAGTGAATGATATTCTTTGCGGTGTAGTCCTTTTGAATTTCTTCCTTGACTGATCATGATCATGATTGAAGCTTCTTTGTGGCTTGAACATGAATGGTCTTATTGAAGATGTATATTCAATAGTTTTCTTAGATTTTGGTTGACCACATGATTCCCTCCTTTGAGTACTTCTGCATAAATCTTTCTATTTTCTTCATTCTTCTTTTCTAGCAACCTTGAGTTCTTCTCTTCATTCTCTATAATTGATGTGGATGTTTCTATCTCTTCAATGTTCTTGTTGAGCTTGACGATTTTACATCTCAATGGGACAAATTCTTATTCAATCTTCTCAACCTCTTCTTATTTCTTCATTATCTGAGACTTCATGACTTCATCTATTCTTTTCGCTTCTTCAAGTTGAATTTTTAATGTGATTATTTTTTCTTTAAGTCCTTTCTTTTCTTGACCAAACTCCGCTTCAAGCTGGTTTAGATCGTTAGTTCTTTCCTTAAGATGATCGGTCAATATCTTCTCTCTCATTTCTTCTTCTTCCTTCTGTGGTTCTATGTTTTCTTCCAAATACTACTTTTGATATTCAAGATTTTGTTCAATCTTTCTGGCTTCTTCTAGCTGAGTTCTTAAGTTCTTGATGACCTGTTGGGCTTCTTCAAAAATGTGAAAACTTTCCTTTTGTTTCATCAATTCTTTCTTGAGTGACTTGTTTTCTTCTCTTAGTTCATCTAAAGAACTAATAAATTATTTTGTGATTATGTACTCTTCATCTTCTAAATCTATTTGACATGGTGAACATAATTCTTCTTGATATGTATCTTCATCTTCTTTGGCGTTTTCTGAATCTGTGATGGGTG
This sequence comes from Picea glauca, assembly GCA_000966675.3. NCBI lineage: Eukaryota > Viridiplantae > Streptophyta > Pinopsida > Pinales > Pinaceae > Picea > Picea glauca. The sequence goes on from JZKD02S1962871.1 coordinate 82,822, forward strand.
AAGAATATATGTCATGAAACTTATCCCAAATTTATTTGGATGATGAACATTTACCAACCTTTTCTCTTACCAGATTAGGTAATCCTTCCTAGACGAAATCCATTTTTATTTTGTTATTCTTCTTCAATTCCTTCTTGGCTACAATCTTTTCCCTTTTTGAACTATCATATCATGTAAAAACTGATAGCCAAATATAATGTCCTTGTTCCTGTAAAAATACTTTCGTCCTTCTGCAACACATCTCATACTTAAAACCATTTTGACCATTAAACATTGGTACTCCATTCTCAGAATAATCCATGATCTCCTTCATGTGGCTAAATTGTTTCCTGAAGGAACCTGCTCTGATACAAGTTGTTGGATTACTGAGAGGGGGTGTGAATCAGTAATAGAGAAATTTAATCCTTTTTCACCATAAAATGCAAGTGTTATATCAATGCAGAATTATCATCCAATAGTTGCATAGTAAATAAACAATGAACAAATGAGCAATCACACACACACAGTACACCAGTGTTCTATGTGGAAACCCAAAGCGGAAGAAAACCTCGAAATTATTTTTATTATATGTCTTTAAGAATTAAATTTATTGAAAACACCAACTTCCTTTGTTTTCCAGCTGCAAATGGAAGGAGGCTCCAACCCCCTATTTTCTCAAGCTACAACCTGAGGGAAGCTCCAATTCACCAATTCTCTGGATAAAACCAAAAGGAGGCTACAACCCCCTATGTTCTCCGGATACAACCAGAAGGTGGATACAACCACCTGTCCTTGCCCCGTCCAACCGCCCCGACGTATAAATGCCAAATGTAGACAACCTGACACTGTCACTGAATCAACCATTGCCACTTTCAACCTGTCATTGTCACCGAATCAACCACTTCCACTGTCAACCTATCATTATCACTGAATCAACCACTACCATTGTCAACCTGTCACTATCACTAAATCAAGCAATGCCACTGTCAACCTGTACCAATAACATGTAACAACCTGTACCAATCAACCTGCACCAAACAAACTATACCAATAACTTGAACTAACATGTACCATGCATCAACCTTGACTCATAAATATGTACCAAGATCATCAACTATACACCTCATGTATGTGCCAACTCATCGACTACTTGTCTCAACCTTGTACCCAACATGTACCTCAACCATATACCAAATAAATACACCAATATAACCATTAAAAGTTATCTAACAATTAATCACTCTATCCATAAACCAAATACCATAATCCCTTACATAAAACTATGTGCCACAACCTCACTATCATGTAACCTCAAGCTAAACCAACAACTTCAGCAACACATCACAACCAAAAGACCAATACTCATATGCCAAATACCAACAACAAAATACCAACTGTATTCCTCAACAAATCTGATATATGCAGCAATACCAAACATCCAATACCATCTCAAGAGATAAACCCTAGTTCACAAAACATACCTCAAACAAGATGTGCCATATCTATCATAAACAGACCCCAACCATGTTGTTGCCGCGATTTTTTTGCCGCACTTTTTATGACGCGATTTTTCTGTTGTGATTTTTTTGCCGCACTTTTTCTGCCGCGCTTTTTCTGTCGTGATTTTTCTGCTGTCATTTTTCTGCAGCACTTTTTCTGCCGTGATTTTTCTGTCGCATTTTTTCTGCTGCGATTTTTCTGTCGTGATTTTTTTGTCTGACTTTTTCTGCCACACTTTTCTCTATCAATAATACATGCCCAAATAACCTTTCACAAAATAGATATTCAATGATATTCAATGGGTTCAAGTGTGATTAAATTAGAGAGCCTTGCCTCTTATTTATACTTTCATGTAGCATCCCATTTTCCATATTTTAGGGAGTTCTCCTTTAAATTTCTTATTTAAATAATTTATTTTTCAAACACTTTGACTACTTTGACCTTTTGGGGCTTCTAGATGACTCATGAGGGTTCTCCAAATTCACATGGCCATAAATCTCTAACCATGAGGAGTTATGTGACGTTCCACATACCACTGGAAATGGCATGGCATGTACTATCCATCTAGAATAGTCTTACCTAGAAATATATCAAAACGCATACCATTATCCATCAAACAAACTTGGTTCCATTACCCAAACCTTTGTGCTATTGGAATTTGCTACTGAACTTTATTCAAGGGTTGACATCAATTAAAACCAACCCAATTAATCAACATCCTCAGCTTGTACAACATCATTTCTATTGGTACTACTTGGTGCAATATTCTGCAATATTTGTGGTGCGTACTATTAGAATTTATTTACCAATGGTTCACGTTTATTGTCTCACTGCCACATATGATAGTAGTGCATTGAATAATATACACCATGTTGGTAGATTATAAACAATTGGGCCTGGTGACATGTTTCTTACAACTCACTAGTTCATTTATTGGACCTATGGGCATTGCTAGGATTAATTCCTTTATAGCAGGTGAAGTGATGTGATGTGTTACTATTAGCACACTATTGCTAACATGATATTGGGGCACTGATTCTTTTTTCATAGGTGCATTGTGAAGAATATAGCACTAGGAACAAGGCATCCAATGAGACGCCCCGCTATGTAAAGTTGGTCAATATCCATCCCGGTGTGGTTGTATAAATAACACCGATGCATTTGGTGAAAATGGTTGCACCACAACATTAAATTTTATATATCGTAAAATTAGAAATACACTTAGTTAAGTGAAATGTATTCATGCAGGGATAAACATGTTACATGTTGGTTGCAGGTCGTTCCAAAGGATGCACCTCTTTGTTTTTAAATTTTATCGCAGTGCTCTTCATTGAATGACATCGATGCATATTTCTATACTAGATGCACCAAAGGTGGTTCTTATTGTTAGTTTAACATAGGACACACTACTTTGGAATTCCTCCTAGGAATTCCAATTAGACTAGCTAGGATAAGATGAATGAAGGGATTCCTCCAAAAAATTCCAATGATTCTAGTCAAGAGAGAAATGAAAACAAGGGAGGGAACTCTCTAGATAGTGTCGAGGATAGTCAGGAGGGGATACAGGGTAACTCCCACCTGAAAATTCTAACAAAACTGGTCAGGATGCAATAAGAAGGGAGGATACCCCCTAAAAATGTTGATGGGGATGGTCAAGTGGGAAATAAAAAGGAAGGGACCTCTTGAAGTTCCTAGTGAAGTTGGTTAAGAGTGGAGTAAATAAAATACCTCCTAAATGTTATGTTCCGCAATAAATATGAAACTATAACTTCATAAATAAACTCAAATCATCCACCAAAAGATTGAACACAAGAATGAGATAAAATCATTCAGATAGGGTAACACCATTTATTATTCCTTATCGAATGAATACACTTCTCAACCAATCCTTACTTGTTATGATAACAATATACTTCACTATGCTCCAATACATTTCTTACACATCTTTATAGAGCACTCTCAATCTCCTAGGAACATTCTAGAGAAGGACTATTCTAGTAGGTGGAACATTCTAGTAAACCCTCTCACCTTTATTGTTTTCACACTATTACATGGGAATTATTTACTATAATTTTCCTCCATACATAATAATACATAATCACATTCCCATTGGGTACCTCCCTAGGTACCCAATATTACCTCCCTAGGTATACTATACCTATCGTTATAACCACACATTTACAATTTATACATAATCTGATCCAATACATTATGTAGGTCAAAACCAAGGTATTACATTCCCCTTCCCCTTGGAATAATACTAGCCTCAATGCCACTAGAGATCATAAAAAAATGGGTTTGTCTCCCTACTTACGTTTGAATCTATCAAGACCAAAATGACAATCTCACGAGGGTATGGATCCCCCTGCATTTTTATATAGGTGGTAGTCCTCTTTAAATTCCTCAAATATTTTCTTTTAAATGTCAATGAAATAATGTAGGATGTTTCTTTAGAAAAAAACCCAAAACTTTATTGCTCAACAAAATTCAAAATAGTATAAAATATAAGAGTTCCTGATAAATGGACCAGGAACCTTAAACATCACATTTGTTGGTAATAAATAAATTGCTGAAAATAGGAGAAACTCTCACATCCATCATAGTTTTAGATACTTTTGATCACATTCAGAAAACAAAAGGAAATATGCTCTAACACATGAGAGAACTTTGAAATAGTATTACTTATAAATTATCAAAAAGAGAATTTGATGAGTCGACTTCAAATATTTTATACTCAAAATCAAAGCTATAAAACACCGTCAAAATCAATCTCGAAATAATTCTCTAGGATTTCTCAAAATAATCAGGTCTTTTACAGTCTCAATAATTCAAAGGAGTTTGTCCATAAATGGATTGGGATTAGGTATCCTATGGACCATTAAAATATATATAAGAAATATGGAGAAGAATATGTGGATCTGGGATAGAGCATGGACAACAAGATCTAGACAACAGACAAAAGAAAGTTATCATAATTCGGTTATATTTCTCTGTCTCGGGGTCGAGAGCGGGGAACTACACCGGCTATAAGGATACAAGGTGTGAAACTTTCTTTTGTTTCTGATAAAGTAGTTATTTCATTACAAGTATTATGTGTGGGTTAGGGTTATGTATTTCACTTGGTCAATCTATGATGTGACATCAACCAAAGTCATGGGGGAAAATCCCATAAAAAAAATTGGAGACCATACTAGGGATTCTCCTATTTTGGGTCAATTTTAGGGTTTCTTTGGTTGTCTTAGGTTTTTGCAGTTTTTCATGTTTCTCAACTTTATTTTCAGAGCTTTCATCATTTAGAAACTTTTCCAAAAGTGTTTGCGAGCCCTTCTTTTTGGTTTATTTTTATTTTTCAAGTCTAACTAATTTATCCATGCCTTTTCCTTTTGTAAGTCATGGACATCTACATTTTGCAATTATATGTCCCGCGGATATCCACAAGGTGTAGTTAACACATTCACAAATTTGTGTATTTGTCTTGAAAAGTTTAGTCCTTTTCTCATAGTTCGTTGGTCTAAGTTGGTTTTTCAGTATTTATTGAATCTCCTAATTTTTTTTATGCTTGGATTGTTGGTTAAAGTCTTTGAAAAATAATACTTTGTTTAAAAAGGTCTTTCTTGCTTGTAATATAGTCTTTGAGTTTTAGGGTGGTTAAGGTCGATTGAAGGATCAGTTGTGTATCTGGGTTGATTTCCAGATTGATTGTTTTTCCAGTGGTCATATATTATTTACTTTCTCCTTTTTTTCCTTTTTCCCTTCGTTTTTAAAAAGAAAAATAAAATATGCCTTTCATTTTTTCCTTTTCTTATAATTTATCAAGAAATGAAATTGTTTCCTAGTACTCAGGACTGCATGCTTTCTGATTGTTTTGATAGGTAGTTACTTCGGTAAAAGTTATCCTTGCTCAAAAGAAAAGAAATTCAATGTGTCAAGTTTTTTCTCTCTGTTCTGCATGATTGTTTACAAACCATCCTAGAGATGTAGTGCACAGTAGTCTAAAGATATTGCCTACATTCAAAAGTATATTGCCTTCATTTGCACAAATACAAAAGAAAAGAGTTTGTTTTTTCTGAAGCGTTGATTAACACTTCTTATTTTCAGTGAAGAAACCACATTCATTTTTTATTATGTTCTTAAAGTTTTTTCTTTGATTCCATCAAAACATCACATAAGTTTCATATGTACCTTGTGAGTAAAAAAAATCCCCATAAAATGAACGCTTACTAAATTTTTTTAGAAACTTTCATTTTGTAGGTTGAACAAACTAGTTACGGGATAGGTCCTTGATTTAGGTTGGAGAGTAAATTTATCCAAGGACATAAAACAAATGTAGGAGTCTAAGCTAGGGAGAGACTAAATCCAATTTTCATATAAGTATATCCAGGAGACTCCTCTAACACATGAGATAAACATGAGTTTGTGTAAAGGAGAGCCGAATAAATACTTCTCCATAGCTTAACTGAGTGTAGTGAAGAGATCGTATATTGGGGGTTTCGTTAGTACCCATACTTCCATGAGAGGCAGTGATTTAGAGGATTTGAGATTATCTACCCCAACCATACGTTCGATCCCAACTTTATACTGTACCCCCCAGAAACTGACTACGATTTGGTGACCTTAGTGATCATTCTGAGGGATTGCAGAGTTGACTACAGGGGTTTTCCATGGTACCTAGGGTGTATTGTTCATCACACTTTTTAGTACTACTGTAGGGTGCCCTGCGAAGCATGGTTAATTGCAACGGATAAGGATAGTTAGTGGAGGTTGAGATAACCTATTCGCATTCCTTCGTTCATTGGTCCATGAGACTTAATCAACCCATGCCTACATTGGAAAGGAATTTACCCTACCTTACAACTATTGCGATCTCAAGACCTAATCCACCAGAGTCGAGATATTAGAAAGGTCATTTATGTTTCTTTTTTCTATTCAATATTTTTCTAAGTGTTGTGCTCCACAATCATATACTTTCTTAGGTAGGAATTTATGGGGTCACTCGAAATTTTACAACTCAAAGTGGTTGGCCAACCACCTTGTAGATCGAGGAGGATTCAAGGTCTTCCTCCTGAAGAGGAAGTTAGAAAAAAAATTCCCCCACCTCCTTTAAGGCATCGTATTGATCAACCCGATGCTTCCATACTGACTGGTCCAGTCAAGATCACAGATAAAAAGACCTACAATATTAATGCTTTAGATCCATAAGTTGTAATGGTTGAATATATTGGAGCTGAAGAATACGCTCCAAGTTATATCCCTCTGCTAATTGGAACTTTCTCATCACCGATGGTGAAATTTACCCTTCCTAGATCAAAATTTACTAATAGTATCCCTCTTCACTAGGCCACTATAGCTGAAACTTCATGAGTTTCTGGTTCAGGAGTCCCTACAATTCCCACTTAGACAATACTCAACGATGGTATATTTCTACCTCGTGTGTCCAACATAACGACTAGTGTGGTTAATTCCACCATAGTCGCTCTGATCAGTAACACTCCTCCACTCGCCATTGGTTCTACTCCATCCATGAGTATAGCCATGTCATTTTTGTCGATGTCAAATGATTTTTAATTCGATATGTCGTCATAGGGCAGGGTCAATGGGTTGAATGGTTCCTAGTCAATGTCCCAAGTTTCTAACATTTGTGCAAGGAGTTATTCAATTCCATACCAAGCAATCCCTTGGGGTGGAGGTTACATTCCTCCATAATTTCCATTCATTAGGAGTGGGGATTTCCCTTCTTCAAGGCCTTACCCCTTTAGAGGTTGGTGTGTTTCTAAGAGTGCCACTATCATGCCTTTAGCTTCCACTCTATCCACATTATATGGTGGATTCACGAGTAATCCTTTCACTACATATGCAGTTCTAACAAGGGGAAACCCCTTCCAAGCTTAGTGGAATCCCATGAAAGGGATGTCATTAGGGGGGAAATCCTTTCTCAGTTAGTATAAAACCATGCAAGGACTATCTCATTTTCAATATGGTATGGTAGGGGTAAACCCTTCGCTTCCATTCAAGAATCAAATGGGTGGAGGTTATCCTCCATTTAACCAGATCCAACAAGTTTCTACCCAAAGCTTTGGCCCATTGGAAAACTCTTACTGGAAACCTGGTGCCAGTTACAATTCAGGACCCTCTTTTCAAGATATTAATTAGTCGATGATGCAGCCCAAGATACCTTTTTTGGAAACTCTCCACTTTCCAGACTTTTCTAAGTTAATGAATGACCTGATTCGTCACGACCTAAGATGAAATGTCGCTCCCACCAAACTACCATCAGACATTCTAAAGTTTGAAGGGAAAATTGGTGAAGATCCACAAGACCATGTAACGATGTTTCACTTATGGTGCTCATCCAACTCTTTAAATGATGATTCAATCTGGTTATGTTTATTCTATCATACCCTCACCGGGGTCACCGCGAAATGGTATATAGAACTAGAAAGGTCAAAGTACGTGACATTTGGTAAACTTTCCATGGTTTTTCTCAATCTCTTCCAACTCCCTATCTAGTACGACACCGGTACAAAGATTTTGTCCAACTTTGAACAAGATAAATCTATGAACATTTCCGATCATATTCAGGAATGGAGGAGACATATGTTCTTGATTAAAGCCACAATTCTACCATAATTTATCTTAGAATGGTTCTTGAAGTCTTATCACTTGTTCTATAAAAGTGGGTCACTTCATAAGTAAATTATTAGTAAAAGAGATCTTATAGGAACAATTATATAAGGAGGAGCATCACCATGTGACCAAATTCTACTTTCCATGTCGCTCTTTGGTTACCATTTATGCCTTTTTTTTAGAAGGGCATAACTTTCACGTCAAAAGTCCATTTTCAATGTCGCTTTTTTTTAAACGACCTATTTTTTCGAAATATTTCCATCCAAAAAATTGGTTTCAACTTGTAAAACTATATTATCTACATATTTTAATATGGATTCTCCCAGTGATATTTTTCTTACCAATACCAACTACTTCTCATGGAAATCTCATATGGAGAATGCACTAAGAAGTAAAGAATTGTATTAGATTACCTTGGGAACAAAACAAGCCCCCTATGATGATGAAAATAAAGTCAAATGGGATAATAATAACGATGAATCATGTGAATTGATTGGAATGTCCAACTCTCATGATTTAAGGTTTCACCTGGAAGGAATTGATGGCCAAGATAAAGCTTCGGAAAATCTTGAATATTCGTTTGGTAAACACAATATTATTCAAGCCCACCAGTTGGAAAACAAATTAATAAATTTAAGTCCAAATGATTTTCCTTGCATTGAATATTATTTGTCTAAGTTCAAAACACTTAGACTTTTATGTACATACTGCAAACTACATTTCCAAGAAGATTGATGCATATATTCTATTCTTTCTAAGATTGGTAGTACATATTCTATTTTTGTATATACCATTTATGCCAATAGAGAAGTTCTAGGGAGTTATTATAAATAGCCCTCTCTTGAGTCCTTTTGTTATTCTATGATTTCAGAACAAGATAAGATTTTGCAACTTGGATTAATTAGCATTGCAGGAAATTCAACAAAGCCTTTATGTCTCAATAGAAAGATAAATCTAAGAATCCCAAGAAGAAACATCATTTCCACAATAAAAAGAAAAACAATTGTCTCAAACCCTCTCCACCAGCTTTTGTTCCTAATGGTGACAAAGGAGAAAAATCCAAAAGTAAGAAGATTGGCACACATTGCAACTTTCATGGGAAGGATGGTCATGTAGAGTCTAAATTATTTAAAAATATGGAAGCCTTAGAAGTAGTGATGAAGAAGTGCAACATCAATATTGATTCTTCTTCTTCTTCTTCTTCTCATGGACATGCACGTTTTTCTTGTGGTTTCTCGTTCAATGCAACTTCTACTTATTCTTCTTCTTATGAGTGGCTTATTAACTCTAGAGAATCTTATCATATGGCTAAGGGTAAATCCATACGCTTTTCTCTTAATGAATGTAACACCAAGAAAATATGTGTTGGTTATGAAAGATCTCTTGGTGTTGTAGGGTCTAGAAAATTTCAGGTGTATACTGGTCATTTCAATGATGTATTATGTGTTCCAAGTCTTTCCTGCAATCTTCTATCATTGTGTCAGATCACTCATTTAGGTGAAGTTAAAATAATAGAGTTTTCACCTCACCAAGTTGTAATCAAATATTTAAAATATCCTAAGCATGTCCTCACAACTATAAATGTTGATGATATTACGAGGTTGTACAAGTTTGAAAATTTTGGGTCATCATCTTTTCCATCAGTTTTTGTCGCTCATAATGATGACTTGAGTAAACTTCGGAACGAGCAGTTTTGTCATCTAAAATATCTCTCATTGAAACAACTATCTAATAAATGGATGGTGATTGGTATTCCTATTTTTTCTTATAGATATGGTTATTGTGTCGGTTGTGTTCTTGGAAAACATCATCAGTAAAGTTTTGACAAATGTCCCTCTTGGCATGCCTCAACCCTTTTGCAACTTGTTCGCAATGATTTTTGTGGTCTTATTTCTTCTCATTGTTTCTCTGGGTGCAATTATTTCTTAACTTTCATTGATGACTTCTTTAGATGCACTTGGGTTTACTTCTTAAAATTTAAGAGTAAATAGTTTGACAAGTTTTTGGCCTATAAGGCCCTTGTAGAAAAATAATATACACATCAAATTCAAAGGTTAAGAACATATAATGGAGGTTAATATGTGAACAATAAACTTGCATGTTATTGCGTTGCACAATTCATTAAATTGCAACATATCTTTCCATATACACCACAACAAAGTGGTGTTCCTGAAAGAAAGAATTGCACATCAAAAGAAAAGACTAATTCTATGATCCAATCTAAAGGTTTAATTCTTCATTATTGGGAAGAAGTCATTAACTGTGAAAAATTACATAATAAATCTCACTCCTACAAAGGCTCTAAAAAACATAATGCCAGAAGAAACATGGAATAAAATTAAGCCATATGTAAGCCACTTCCACATATTTGGCAGTGTAGCATGGGATCACATTCCCGATTAGAAAAGGAAAGATTTACTACCTAAAAGTGAGAAGTGTATTTTTGTTGGATATTTTGAATATTTCAAAGGTTACAAACTTCTTCAACCACATTCCAATGAAATTATTATGAGAAGAGATGTTAAATTTGATGAAAATATCTTGGACTATGATCCTAATTGGACATTTGTGCCATCTTCGGCATTGGTTCCATATTCTATTCCTATTATGGTTTCTTCTTCTTCATATGATGACAGTGAGGATGAAAATCCACCTCCTCTTTCTCACCTTCCTCCAAATGAGTCCCTTGAACATGAACCTTCACCAACACCACTGCTTCCTAGATGGGCGTGTTCAACATAAGAAGCAACTAGTGATCTTGTCAGAGATATTTCATATCAACATCAAACTTGTTCATGGTTCTAGCTATCATCTTACGTTTTGGCTCAAGTTTCAGAGACTCGTGATTGAGAAAAATTTACATAAGATTCAAGTCATCCAGATTGGCACACAACAATGAATGAAAAATATCGATCTTTAATGGGGAATGATACTTGGGATCTCGTACATATTCCAAAAGGAAGAAAATTTGTCAGATGTGAATGGGTGTATAGAAATACGTATGCATCAGATCGAAGTGTTTAAAGACACAAGGATTGATTAGTTTCCAAAGGATTCTCCCAAGTTGAAGGCATTAACTATAATGAACCATTTTCCCCTGTAGCCAAAATGAATTCCATCCACCTCGTTCTAGCCCTTGCAACATCACATAAATGGGAGGTCCATTAGATGTATGTCAAATATTCCTTCTTGCATGGGGATGTGCAAGAATAAATCTACATGTAACAACCTATTGGCTATGTCCAAAATGATTCCATCCTTGTTTGTCGCCTTAAGAAATATATTTATGGTTTTAAGAAATCTCCTCGAACCTGGTATGCCAAAATGGATATATTTCTTCTTGATACCAAATTTTCTAGATTTCATTTTGACCATAATTTCTATTACAAGAAAGTAGGAATACATCTCATAATCTATGTTCTTTATGTTGATGACCTTATACTCACTGGTAGTGACCCAAAATTTTTAACCCATGTGAAATCCAACCTTAAAAATCAATTTGAAATGATAGACTTAGGCTATTTTCACTATTTCCTTGGCCTCTAAGTATAGCAAATAAAGGAAGGAATATTTATTTACCATTCTAAGTATGCTTGTGCCATTATTATTTGTTTTCAAATGCATAATTATAAACTAGCTTCTTCTCCCTTCTAGTCTGGAGTGAAACTTGTTGCCACTTGTAATTCTACTGGATTTGATGCCACTTTGTACCATCAACTTGTTGGTAGCATATTATATTTGACTCATACCCATCTTGATATTTCCTTTGTTGGTGTTCTTGTTACCTAGTATATGCAAACACCTCGTGAAATCCATTGAAAAGAAGCAAAAGGGATACTTTGGTATATTCAGGTTACATTTAATTTAGGATACATTATTGTTTAGGGGGGAATCATTTGTTGGTTGGTTTCACTGATCCAGATTGGGACGACGACCCTCATGATCAAAATTTTACTGCATGTTATGTTTTCATCCTTGGTATTGAACATGTCACTTGGGATTGTAAGAAATAATAGGATAATTCTCTTTCTTTAGAAGAATCAGAGTATCGAGCAACTATTAATGCAAGTCAAAAATCCTTGTGGATTTGACGTATCCTTTCAAAGTTTGGATTCTAGTAGCAACATTCAACCACCCTCTAGTACAAAAATAAAAGTTCCATAAAGCTCGCCAAATATCCAGTTCGACATTAGCGTAGCAAACACATCGAACTACACATGAACTTCATCATAAAGATCATTCATGATCAAGTTATTGAAGTGCTCATTTTCCATATAGAATATGAAGTTGCATACATTTTCACAAATTCTCTTAGAGAAGTGAAGTTTTCTAAACTCTGATATATGTTATAAGGTCAAGAAGTTGTCATTGAGGAGGGATATGCTCTGATTCCTCCTTCCTTCTCCTATTGTGTCACCTTTGTAAATAATTCAATCCTATCCCAAGTTGTTATTAAGGGGTGATATTGGGATATTTGGAAACTTAGGAGTTAGTTGAGATCAACTTGATCTAATGTGTCATTAGGTTAAATTGAGTTTCTTAGTTTGTTTCTTTAATATGCATTAGTATGCATTTCTAATCCAACTATCATGATATATTCGCAACATAAAGTGATCTGATGACTGATATTCTCCTCGATCTTAATGTCTACAATGATACATGTATTAGCACCCAATTGGTCCATGATATATATTTAAATATAATGGAGGGTCATTTGTTGATGATCGGTCATGAGAATCTCTCTGTAACATATTTTCTTTTGTGTTAATAAATTGCCTCAAGTGTCCATGTTGGTTGGAGCCATGTATGTTTCCCCGTAAGGTTTTTACCACATAGAAGCATTGATATCTTGATCTTTGATTTCCTTGTGTGAGTGGTTATTGAAGGTGTTTTTTCTCTGTTGGAATACTTTTGTTGTTAAGCATCACTCAAGGGAAACATATTAAATAGATGAATCTCAAACTAGCTTTATAAAAGAGAAAATGGTGCATGGATTCTATCTATGTTATGGATTTGAAACATGAATAAGGTGGTTAATTTTAGTTTGAATAAAATTAAAGGTGGGAAAGCCAACACGGGGTTTTGACACAATTCCATCCATAGAAATGATATTTAGAAATGTCGGAATCAAGATATAGGCTAGGAAAATAACTTAGAGAAAACAAATATGGGCATGGGAGGAGGCAAACACACTTTCCTAGAACATATTTATTAGAAATAAAACCAATGGGAAAGGAAATAATAGATAGATTATCTTACTTAGCATTATATAATAATAAAATGAATAATATAAACACAACATAACTTTCTTGAAGTGATTATTACTAGTGGATATAGGCTCAGTCTTGATTTCATAATGAATTCAACAATTTGTTCAACAAACAATAGTTTTAGTGTTGGGAACTAAATAAGTCTCATATTTGAAACAACCATTATATTAGTAAAAAATGTATCTATGGGTAGGGATTACAAAGAACAGTATCCTAGGATTTATTGTTCTCCTCTATAGAACTTGCTACTCATAGAATGCTTACGATTAGAATAATAATGAAGGAGATGAGAAGTGGAAGAAAGAGAAATCCACATGCTACTACAAAACTATGAGTCTCTAGGTAGAGCTTTCATTTTTGATGACTTTGGTCTTTTTTTCTCCCTATTCAACTACAAAAAAACCGTTCTTTAGAAATGAGTAATGTCTTGTGTAAAAGCATTAAAATATTTGTATTTATATGTTGCTAGAAAAAAGTTATCGATATTTGTTTATGAAGGCATATTGATCTCTATAGTTTCAAATAGTCCTTTAATTTTGTGGGATATTTTAACTAAATTTCCAATTAACTCATACTTATGGGCCCACAAAATCAGGAGAATGCATGCAAAATCCCCCTAGCGAATGGTTACATTACATACATGGAAGTCCCCATCTAGGTGTCTTCTTCTCTTTGGCTCACTTGTATCTTTGGAGTACATATGTTCACTTTCCCCTGTAATTGAATGCTTGTGAATGTATTTGAAATTTGAAATTGAGTAGGAGGTTTGAGGAAATAATTCAAACAATGTACAAAGGGACTCGATGGAGGCATCGAGCTTGATTTTGGAATTGACCATGGTGAATGGATCGAATGGTGCATAAGGGTTTTGATGAATTTACTAGGCTTGATATATAAATTAACTACAATGGACACTTAGAAAGTGAGCAAGGGGACCAATAGGGACATTAGGCCTAATCTCAAAATTGTCTTGCACTAACACCTCAAACAATGTGCAAATATTCCCTTGAAGATTCTTAGCTAATGTCGGGATTCTTTTCCATGTGTTTTCTTCCTATATGGACACCTATATCTCTCAAACTCCACATGGTAGGCAGTGATGTTTTCCACATTGATATTCTCATCCACATTTCCTCATCTCATCATGTAACATATCCTGCCATAGTATAGATCTTTTCTTTTCCTTCACTCGAGCTATGAAATCAAGCCAAATGAACACTTATAAAGTGAGAAACGGTATTGATCGTGTCCTAAGGCTTGATCAAGAAATTGACTACAAAAAATAGTTATAAATTTATCTAAGGGCGTGATTTGGGAATCGTGTATGATCTGAAAATCAACCTCTACAAACACCTAAACGATTGTGCAAAGATTCCTTGAAATATTCTTGACTGACACAAAGATTATTTTCCTTATGTAGATTCTTATGCATGTGTCACCTTCCTATAAGGTCACCTACCTCCCTCTAACTCCAAATGGAAATAATTGGCATCGTCCATATGAAGACTCTTGTCTATGTTTCTTCTCATTGAGCCACTTATCCCCCTATAGTTGAAAACTTTTTTTTTCCTTTGAAGTAAAAATGTTCTTACCTGAACTCTAAAATTAGGATAGGTGAACACTTAAAAAGTGAGTAGGGATCCCAATGGGAACATCGGGAACAATTTTAAAATCGATGAAGTTGAACACTCAAATAGGTGCAAAGGGGGCTCGATTAGGAAATTTCCATGGAAACACTTGAACACGTGCAAAACATGTTTAACTGATAAATTGATCCCAATGTGGAAATTGAACAAGGAAATCACTCGAATAAGTGAAAAGCGGGATTGATTAGGAAATCAACCAAGGAAATCACTAAAACAAGTGCAAAGGGGGCATAATTGGGAAACAAGCTCCATTTGGAAATCAGGTTGGAAATGAAGTTTGAAAGGAAGGCAAAAACCAAGTTTTAAGATATTTATGAGGGATTCCAACAACTAAAATATAAATGGAAATTTTTCTAAGTGTGAAGGGAACCCTGAATGTGTGAAGGCTATGAAGGTGAGGCTCATTTTGAATGTAGTTGGATAGGTAAGTGATTTGGGCTTGGAGATAGGATCAACAAGGTGATAACATTAGCTAGTATAGTAGACCCCAACTAAAGTCTTTAAAAGGTATGTGAAATTAAAATTGGAACAACTTTTGATGGGGGGGTCCATTTGGGGTGATTCAAAAAGTGTTTAAAAAAAATCTATATTGGTAAACATGTTTTTAATATTTTAAGACAATGAGTTTGGATTAGTATTCAAGGGTTATGGAGAGCCCAATTTCAGAAATTTTTCTCAATTCTACAACAAGTGTAGTTTTAGGATAGATACATGTACCAACATCTAGGATGCATACAAAAAGAGAATATAGGTGGGGGAATCATGAGATTCTCATGACACATATGTTGGTACTTATCAAGTAGTACCATATTATACATAATATGTTTATGAGTTTGATCTTTCACATACCTTACAGTATATTTAAATCCCCATAGGCATACATGAGAATAGGATTGGGTCACCTTTCAACTACTTTTATCTATGGTAGAATGATAACAACACTTTTGGATATCACTCTTGCACACCTAGGAATTGGGTAGTACAATTATGGTTACAACCCATCTTCCTTAGTCAACATCGTGAAACAATATCCTAGTTATACTATTGAAAACCTAATCATATATCAAAGATATATAGAGCCTAAAACGTCCTTTCCCATACAACCCTACAAAACCCTCTCCCATCATGTATAGACATGTGACAAATGAAACTCATGCAAAGGTTTTTGAAGGATCATCCTTGAGACATGAACATAAATAAGATATGGAATTTAAGGTCTGGTAGGTAAAAAATGATTCCAAAACATTAAAGATGATTTGAAGTCACACATGGAAATAATAGAAGATCTCAAAGATATGCAACTACGGAATATATCAAATACATGATAAAGGATTTAACAAAACTCCTTATCCTATATTATCCTCCTTATGAAGAGGATACAAATAACAAGTGGATCAACTCCTAGTCACACATGGATAACATTTTAACAGATGTTTAGAACAAGAGGTTTGAGTCCCATATCCCTAATGAAACCACTTCATTCCCAATATCAATATGAGGAAATTTTATGGTAATGATCCCATAACATGGATATTCTAGATGGAACAAATCTTTTATCACAACAAGTACCAACTCTACAAAATATAGTTATTGCATCTATGTATTTTGAACCTAATAAATTTGTGTGGTGTCGATGGCTTTGTAGCCACAAAGAGTACTTCATTGTTTGTCGGTTTATTTTTATAGATGAATTGATAGAACATTATGGGGCTAGTATGAGAAAGTTCTTGTTAAGAAATTAACAAATCTCATGCAAAGAGTTCCAATTACAAAACAAATTCAACAATTTCAAGAGAATATTCTTAGATTGAGGAACACTCTAGATGATAATTTTGTTAAGTTCATAACCTCTCTAAAACCTAAAGTAGATAGAATATTATGTATTACTATGCAATAAAGGCCATGACTAGTAAATAATTCCTATGTAATAATGTGAACACAAATATTCTAGGAAGACTTATTAGAAGGTTCCTCCTCTAGAATGTTCTTAAGAATATAGTAGTAGTAGTAGTAGTAAAAATTGTGTTGTGGAACCATTTGTTACTTCAGGGATTCTTTGTCAAAGTTTTCCCCCTCGAAGAGGCAAGTGAACAATGCTTTCCATATTAATAAAGATATCATATCTTGGCCTATATTGTTGTTGTGCTCAATGTTTTGTTTCTTTATGCTAAATATTTTGATAATATTTGTGCTCTTGATTTGAATATTACTATTTGGTACCTTACAAGTGGTATGAGATCACTTTCATCAACAAATGTTTAGAATTGTTTTCCAGGCTAGAGACGCCTTCCAATGTCTATAAAGAACCAAAGTGATATATCGTTAAGTGGGTAAAACTATTGTTGGGAAATGTCAAGATACAAGGCGGGCCTAGTGGACAATGGTGATTCCTCTGCTGAATAAGAAGATTGTGAAGAATCCCATCAAGAAGTTCATAAGGCCTCAGAGCGGCCGCCATATCTGTGTTAAGGAGATTGTGCCAGCTATAGCGGAGAACGGCAAGGGAAATAGCGCGGTGGCCAAGCTGCCAACGTTCTCTACCCTGAAACCCCATTTGACTGTGGAGGCACCGCATGTTGCAGATTCCATAAGCTTCTACCAGTGCGTGTTTGGGGTCGAATAAATTGCGAAGTCTCATCACTCTCAGCGTAAGGGCGAACAAGATCTCCCTCTCATCCTTCACGCCCATTTGAAGTTCGGTTCTGCGGAGGTTATGGTCTGTGATGAAGCCGAGGAGGTCGGGGAAGAACTAGCAGCCGACGTAGAGGAAACTGAGGAGGATGGCTCCGACTCATTCTTTGGCGAGAGCGAACCAACGATTCAGAACCGGATCAATGTTGAGAATAGGCAGAGGGTGCCGCAAGTACTAAACCCTAGCCACCTCCGCCGCCTTGACCTAAAGATTGGAAGCCAGTCAAATAGCAGAGACCTCAGGGTTCCTCGGCTCTTGGGAGATTCTCTACCTTCGCTCTGGTGCATATATCTAGTTAAGAGGAATGCAGAAGCGAGGTTTCACTCGGAATATCACAACAAGACTAGATTTGAGACTACGGAAAGCTTCCCCCTTTTTATAAAGACCATTGTCGGACCTTCTCTCTGCTTGCAGGCTCAAGACTCAGTTTCTGTTTTTGAACTCAAAACCCAAATCCACCAAGCTACAGGTACTCTGCCTGGATTCCAATGAATAATCTTCGAAGGACGACAACTTGGAGATGGATCTCTGCTACAGGACTATGGAAATATAGAAAACGCCACCATTTGTCTCACTTCTCGGTTGCGTGGAGGAGTGCCTTCAACCACTCATCCAAGCTCTTACAAGCAAGCCGTGAAATCAGGAACTTTCGCTCCTTCGGGGTTCAAGGCTGAAGCTTCAAAATTAAATGAGACCTTTGGATCTACCTTCATTGTCTATGGTAGAAGTCAAAGATCCTCAAGTCTATGGCTACGCCTTTCTCTACCAAGACAAAGCCCTCATTTTCCGCTTCAATGGACTTTGGCCTTCGGCCCCTGCGCTAAAGGAATGGGTTAACAAGACCTGGTCGGAGGGGCATGAGTTGTTCTTCTTCTCCAAGGGGTTCTTCATCGTCAAATTCTCCATAGAAGCCGAATGTCAACATGTTCTAGATCAAGGTCCTTGGATCTGGGGCAGATCTGGACTCTCCATGCAGCGATGGTTCCCAGAATTCAATCCACTGACCATGACCGCCATGACTACATCGGTCTGGGTAAGACTACCCAATCTACCCCTGCATTTCTATTCTGCATCTTTCTTACCCACATTGGGCAATGCATTGGGTAGATTTATCAAGATATACACAGATAGAATAACGAAATGATTCGTCACTTTCGCTCGCCTATGCGTTGAAATTGACCTCAGTCAAGGGCTTCCAGATACGATTCTTATAGACTGGGGTGACGGAGATCCATTCATATAGATAGTCGACTATGAGAACACCACCTTCAGATGTCACTCCTGTCAGGGCACCTCCAGGCAACTTGTCCTCTTTCCCCCATCCCTCCCTCAACTTTGGAAGCACGGAAAAGAGCCAATGGTTGGAAAGGACCAAAATCTCACAAAAGCCACCTGAACCCTTCCTCTGACAACAAGAAACATCACAAAGATGCTCCAACTCCTATGCCTTCCTCAATGCCTTCATAGGCCCCAACTTTCGCTCAGCAGCCAACTATTGACCCAAAACACTAGCCTGCAGCCTCGACACACAATCCTGCAGACTCAAAAGTCATGATTCCAACTCCCGCAGTTAAGTCCTTGCACCCACCTCACGAAAAGGGGGAAACAATTGACACAATCATGATCACAGCATCGCTCCCAGGGACTCAGAAGTGACCTCATGAATCAGACAACTCAGACAGTGACAAAGAAGCACTTTTGAATTCAGTAGCTCAAGATTATGGCACTTCCTTAGACCATCTGGCTTTGGTGGTAAAAGTTGTTGAGCCTACCTGCTCCTCTGGTTGGATTGATGTTAGTAAAAAAAAAGGCAGAAAGGATCCTCCCCAGACAACACAATGATCTGGTCCTTTCTCCTTATATTGTAATGTTTCATCTTGCTTTTCCCACGTGCTCTATGGGGCTCTCTTTTAGCATAGGCTAGTTTCAAATCTGAGGGGTCTTCTCCCCTCAGCAAATCAATGTATCACTTTACACTTTTTCATGGATTGAATAGAAGGTTTCTCCCCCTTTCTTACTTAAGAAAAAAAAAAACTATTGTTGGGAAAGAATACACCTAGGAAATACACACAACTTCACCTTGTTGGAAACCCATATAACCCCTTTTGGCACCCTTTCTATTAGTATTTCATCAAACATCACCTATAAATGAAATTTCACTTCCACGTACCCTCAAGTATATTGGCATCCCTGTAGGTATCTTGAAACTAGTCATATCTCATCTATTTGACCACCTAACTACTACAGTGGCAATGAGAATAGCACTTAGGAAGAATACTCTTATGTACCTGGGTAATTAGGTAGTACGATTAAGGGTACGATTAACCCTCCTTAGTTATATCCCTGAGATATTGTGTTGAGTACTACTATTGGAACCCACAACCATATTAGAGAGATATAGCTTAAGGCACTCCCTTGTCCTTAGGAACCTTCAAAATCCTACCCCTTGCAACCAAAATAGAAACAATGTTGAAGTTTTGCACATCTAGTCTCGGGAAACCTTGCTTCCTATACTGAGTTTGTGAAATTCCTAGACAATATTTAGTATTTAGAATTTGGGCATTCTATGAGATTAATACTATTCATCCATGCATATAAATCCACAAGAATCCAAAAAATAATTATCCCACTAACATCCTTATTTGGGACCTATATTAATATATTCCTCTCTTCATGTCGATTGCAATGGTACCCCTATTTCACAAGTCCTTTTTTTGTATGTGGACCCACCCTCTCTATCTAGCACCTTTATTTGGGACCTATATCACTAGATTCCTTTATTTTCATTGATTTTCTTCATAAAACTCTCTAGTAATCCTTTTTTTGTGGACCCAATCACTCCTTTCCCCTACTCACTTTTCACTTTTACTTGTGCACCCTCCCTAAATGGAAACCCACAACCAATAATTTGGAAATTTCTTTGGTTCCCTTGAAGAATCCTTTAGAAAATTATAGGACTGATGCAAAGCAACTTAAACTCAAACCGATCAAATTTTGGCTCAAATTAGTTCCAACATTGCTACCCCTAATTCCTAGCTAGTCAGACTTGAACTAAACTCTCTGATATCCTTTGTGAATCAATTGAATGGCTCTAACTCCATAGAAAAACATTTACACCAAGAGGGAGTCGAATCACCCATTCCATGGATTTTTATTCTAATCCCCTTGCTCACGATTTGTGTCTTGCTCACGATTTGTGTTTTCCTAAAGTGGAGGTGAATACATTTCATGGATTGGACCCCACTGAATGGGTCACGTAAATGGAAGTGTTTCTAATCTCATTGAATTGCATCATCAATAAATTAATAAAACTTTATGTCAGTTTCCTCTATTTAGATCCAAAACATTGGGAATGGTGGCAATGGCATAAAAATTCCCACTGAGGCTATATTTCTTGGACCCAATTTGTTGTCAATCTTTATGAACATTTTGACATAGAAACTCATCATTTGGGTCATTTCAACAAGCTTAAATAGTCAGGAAATGTCGAATACTAGATCATTAATTTTGAGAAATTGGATTTCCACACTGAAGGAATGTCAGAAATCTTCTTCCATGAATGCTTTATCAATGGTCTCAAGGATGACATATGTGCTCATGTCCTAATGGCTCACCCTAAGACTTGTCTTGAAGACACTAATAGAGACAAAGAACCACAACAAGTGGTCACTACTCAAATAAAAGAGAATTCCTTTATTCCTTGTCCCTACCCCCACTAATCTAGCTCCTCCTTCTCTCCTCTTAGGTTCCATAAATTAACCAAGGAAAAACTGGCTAAGTTCCAACTTAAGGGACTTTTCTACAATAGTGATGAAAAATACTTTTGGGGCAAAAATATAAGGGGAAAAACACTTCTATGGCCATTTCTGAGGATATTTCTGAAGATGGAGGTGATGTTTCTCCTCCCAAATCGATGCCTTGGGTAGATGATAAGAATCCACCCTTTGATCAAGCTAAGGTAGAAGCCATCATCTCTCTGCATGCTCTAACTGGTACTTTAGCTCCTCAAACTCTTATTAATAAATTTTCTATATAAAGCATCATAAAGTCATTATCCTCATCGACAATGGAAACACCCATAACTTTATTCATCGAGGAATTGTTCAAGAAACCCATTGTTATATTCATGCAATCAACAACTTTCAAATAATGATTACTAATGGAGGTTCCATGAAATGTGGGGGTCGCTATGAAAATGTTCACTTATAAATTGGTGATTACTCCTTGAAATCCCACATGTTTTCCATTGAAATGGAGGGTTGTAACATTGTCCTAGGTGTTGAATGGTTATGTACTCTAGGCCCCATCACCATGGATTTCAAGAAATTATACATGATCTTCCAACAGGATTGGAATTTCTACTAGTTCCAAGGAACCACAATAGGTTCCCCCAATATTGTCATCTCACAACAAATGGAAAAACTCATCAAAAAGGTTTATTATGGCATTATTTCCCAGTTCCAAGCATTAAAGTCTTTAAGACTCCATCCCCAACTGTGCA
Organism: Picea glauca; assembly: GCA_000966675.3. Taxonomy (NCBI): domain Eukaryota; kingdom Viridiplantae; phylum Streptophyta; class Pinopsida; order Pinales; family Pinaceae; genus Picea; species Picea glauca. The sequence goes on from JZKD02S1962871.1 coordinate 105,034, forward strand.
TATAGACATGTAGCTTAGCCTCTCTAAACACCACTCAGTTTTTTAGAAACCCCAATTCCTCCCACCTTCCCATGGTCCCCATGGTCATTCCATCCTAATTGTACCTATTAGTATTCCACCCAATGTTTGTCCTTATCACCACCCATTCACTTAGAAAAATGAGATTGACATTTCTTTTCAAGAGTCATTAGGTACAAGTGTCATCTACCCTAGTACCATCCCTTATTCATCTCTTGTGGTTATGGTACTCAAACAATAAGGTACTTGGTGCATGTGCCAAGATTTTTCAGGCTCTCAACAAAATTACCATCAAAGATAAATTTTGCATTCCCATCATTGATGACATTTTCGATTAACTAACCAGTGCTTAATTCTTTACCAAACTTGATATGTTTTCTGGCTATAACCATATTTACATGGAGGAGGATGATATTCCCTGGACTATCTTTTGTACTCATGAATACCATTGTGAGTTGTTGGTCATGTCATTTAGCCTATGCAATCTACCCTCCACTTTCCAAAGTCTAATGAATTGCATCTTTCGACCCTTTCTTCATCATTGTGTCCTCATCTTCTCTGATTACATTCTCATTTATAGTAAAACAAAGTAAGCCCATATTTCCCATGTGTATTAGCCATTACACCTACTTTCTCAGCATCATTTCTTTCTCAAAAGGTCCAAATGTTCCTTTGGGGTCTTAGAAGTAGAATACTTGGGACATATTGTTAATAAGAATGGCGTCCAAGAGGATCCCAAGAAAATTGAATCTATGAAGGATTGGCCCCGCCATAAAACTCTTAAAAGTTTGCAGAGGATTACTTTGTTTAACTAGATACTATCAAATGTTAATCCATAATTACGGAAAAATTACAACCCATCTCATTGTCTTCCTTAAGAAAAATGCTTTCAATTGGAATGAAATCATTGATCAAGTATTCCAAGATTTGAAAGAGGCTATGTGTACAACTCCATTACTTCATATGCCTAACTTCAAAAATAATTTTTCTTGAAGTGTGACACCTTAGGGAAATGCATTGGTGAATTTCTCATGCAAGAATACAAACCCTTATCGTTTACTAGTAAACAACGTTTTGAGCAACACTTGGGGAATGAACATATGAAAAAGAAATGTTGTATATTTTTCATGTGGTGAATATATGACATCTTTACTTGCTTGGGAAATTCTCCCAAATTAAAATTGATCATCATAGCCTCAAATATTTTTTGGAACAACATATTTCATCCCTTCGGAAATGTAAGTGGATTACCAAAATGTTCAACTATGATTATGAGATCATTTACAAGAAGGGAAAATAGAATGTCGTAATTGATGCTCTTTCCAGAAAATATTATGAAGAAAGACCCTCTTTTTTTTCTCCTTCATTGTAATTGATTGGTTGAAGGTAGGTCACCATGAATGGTTCCATGATCGCAAAATTTATAGCCTGATCCAAGAACTTCAACGAGACATAGTTGGACATGTAATCCTTTGTGGTTGCATTACGTGTAATTGTGAAGTAAATATGAAAAGTCGTAGGTGATAGGAACAGTCACCCATTGGGGAATACCAAGAGTCATTTACTTATGTATATATGCACCTATCATACTAATGCAAAGGAAATCAAAGTGTGGAGTTACTTTTATGTCCACTCCTACCATGACAGTGGTATCAGAGATAGAAATAACTCCATGAGTGTTTTCTCTCATATACAAGAAACACCCTTTGTTGTCTCTGCCTTCGTAGTATGGTTATGTAAGGATTTTCTCTGTCATATTCTATATGGTTTCCCTGGCATTATATTTCTACAACTAGAACTTATGACCTCTAGTTGATCATCTATTTTCTATCCTTCAGTATCATTTTTTCTTAGCCCGAAACCCTAAAATTGTTCTTGTGCAAACCCTAATATCTGAAACTCTCATTTCACTCCATTATCAGTATTCATTATCACATTGTTTACTTTTTCGACCTATTATGTTGTTGGTTATGGTTTTATTTGACTCATCACCTATTACTTTCACGGTTTCCTTCCTACCTCAAATGATTCAAATTGTGATAGTGCCTAACACTATGACTAGATTGTGAGCGAAGTAGTAAACTCTCTCATGAACTTCACGACCTTCATCACCTTACTTCTCCAGACAATGATACTACGTTAGGGTTGGATCACTTCCACTACTTCTCCCATCGATAGCTCACACAGTTATATTCTTTCCTGAGCCATACAATTTGGTGTCTTCTAGCACTGCAACGCGACATAATAGATTTGAGATAGTGTATTCTCTCCCGACTCACACTTGCTAGTGAGAAAGAGGGTCTATCATTTTTAGATACATCAATGCTTAAAGATACTAATGTTGATATGGCTTTCCAAACAACTATGGCAAAGATACACATGATAATCAACAATAAATCCCTTTCCTTGCAGGACACTGCAGGAGCTAGCATCAAAGAAATAAAAAATCTAGTTGTTGTAGACCCCGACACTAACCAAAAGAAGGATTGTTGGTCATAGAAATATTATAGAATGCTTGAAAATATGATATTAAGGCACAATCTCATTTAAATATTATATAATTCCTGGAAATATTATATAATTCTTGAAGGTTATGATATCATATTTAAATGCCAAAACCATTTAATCCATGATGCTATGTAATATTGTTGATACAATTGCATTGCTTTCTTGGTGCAGTAGAAAGATAATTGTTATTTCTATTGGAGAAGTTTCATTACATTTATTTTCTAACATGTGAGTAAAGATATAGAAACACGCCCTCTTGTATCATCAAATGCATATTTATGTGGGGCTTCCAGTACTCCAGGTTCTAGAAAACAAATAGGAAGTAAGAAAAGAGATAGAAAGAAGAAGCTCAGAGGAACAAGGGGTTGGCATAATCCCCGCGAAAAAATCGACCTTCATTGTACCTTCTACAGAATGAAGAGGTCACATGAAGCCACCGAAATCATATTTCCATGGTAGAAGATCAAATAAGAAAGATAGAGTTAGAAAGAAGATAGAGATATAACTTCAATACTAGCAAAAGGTAAATCACATGTTCATTATGTTGTTTCCTATTTCAATATAGGAGTAACTAAATATCTATTTAATACTTCATTTTCCTCTTGGGGAGATGCATGTATCCTTGACACAGGAGTGACCTCTCACATGAAATTTCTAAGAGATTTATTCAAAGAATTTGATGACAATGTAGATGGCATGGTATACTTTGCAGATAGAGCAAGTCTCAAGACTTCAAGAGTGGGCACCATTAGGCTTAAGTTTCATGGATTCTAGGATTTTCTTCTACACAATGTACTTTATATTCTTGAGTTTCAAAGAATCTTGTTGTCCCTTCTGCACATTAGACAACAAGGCCACTCTTTTCATATGTTGGGTGGAAAATTTGAGATAAGGAATGATTTTGACAACTAGTTTTCATGACTAGAATGGAAGATGGAAGACTATTGAAGCTAAATGGCACATCTACCCATACACACATTGTTGCATACGTATCTCATCATGACTTGGGTATAATTCCATATAGTCCTTTGTGGCATGATAGATTTGGTCATATTAATTATGACAATATTTGTTTATTGAGAAATAATGGTGTGTCTGGTCTTCCTACTATTCCTAGAAAACTAAAACAATTGGATGCTTTCATCCTTGGAAAACACAACAAGCAACCATTTCATACATACAAAGCATGTAGAAAAAATGAATTGATTCATTTTGACTTGTGTGGCCCTATGCATGTTCCTTCTGCAAATGGAAACAAATACATCATGAATTTTAATGATGCTTGCACTTGAATGTGTTGGGTGTACTTGCTAAAAGATAAATCACTTGATCTTTTGAAACATTTAAAAATTTTCATATATGGATTCAAAATGAATCTCAGTCTCGTATTGGCTCTCTTTGCAATGATAATGGAAGAGAATATACTTCTAATGAATTTGAAAATTACCTTCCCCAACATGGGATAAAACATCAAACAACAGTTCCGTACAATCCTCAACAAAACGGTGTATTTGAACGAATGAACAAGAAACTCCTAAATATGCTTCATTATGTGATGTTTTTCAAAAATGTTAAATTGATGTTTTGGGATAATGCAATTCTATGTGCATTTTATGTAAAAAATAGTTGTCCATATCATGCTATATAAAAAAAGACTCCATATGAAATGTGGTATGGCCACATTCCTTCGGTGAAGCATATCAGGGTCTTTGGTTCCACATGTTATGGCTTGATTCCTAAGGAGAAAAGAAGCAAGCTTGATGCAAGGAGTTAGAAGTGCATTTTCTTGGGGTAGTCAAGTACCACCAAGGGTTATCATATTTACGATGAGACAAACAATAAGTTAATCCTTTCTAGATATGTGATCTTTATTGAATCCTCCAAGAAAGATGAAATTGTTGAGAGGCATCTTGATCACATAGACATATTCACTCGTGTAAAGACATATCATGAATTTGATGATGAGAATCCACATCTTGAAGGGGGTATCCCTATCTTGCGTC
>JZKD02S1962871.1:127561-155640 GCA_000966675.3 Picea glauca
GAAACCAAACCAATTGGATGCAGGTGGGTATTCAAGAAAAGTATACATCATATGGCTTACTTGAAAATCACAAATCAACGCTCGTGGAAAAATGATTTGCACAAAAAGAAGGTGTTGATTATGAGGAGATTTTTTCCCCCATAGAAAAATGGGAAACCATCCACACTTTGTTTTCCAAGGAAACACAAAATGGATGGAAAATACATTAAATGGATGTGAATACTTCCTTATTGAATGGAGACTTGAAAGAGAATGTGTTCATGTCTCAACCAGAAGGATTTGTTGTGAAAGGACAAGAACATAAGGTATTCAAGTTCATCAAATCCTTATATTGCTTGGAACAAGAACCACGAGCATGGTATGAAAAGTTAACCGAGCATCTTCTGAAATTAAATTTCAAGCATTTCAACCTTGCAATGCAACTTTTTTTTTCAATAAATTTGGAAAAAATATTGTGTATCTTGTAGTATATGTAGATGATATGTTCATAACAGGGAACAATGAGAACTACAATGCATCCATAAAGAAAGAATTTAAGAAAGGATTCAAGATGATATATTTGGGACACCTTCATTACTATTTTGGCATTGAAGTGATACAAAATCCAAAGTGAATATTCATCTCCCAAAATAAGTACATTGGATAACTGTTGAATAAGTTTGGCATGGTTGAGCGCAATCATGTTTCTACTCTAATGGGAAAAAAATTGAAAATCACATCAAAAGAAGGGAATGAATTTGAGGATGCAACCAAGTATAAATATCTTGTGGGAAGTATTATCTATCTTACTACCACCATACCAAACATTTTGTTTTTTGTTGGGATTATTTCTAGGTTCATGCAAAATCCTTGTGAAGGACAATGGTCTGCTACAAAAAGAGTTTTGAACTACTTGAAAGGAACTCAAGATTTTGGACTTAGGTACTCTAAGATGGATGACTTCAGTCTGATCAAATATTTTGATTTGGACTTTGATGTGGATAAGGAAAATGGAGTATCAAATTTAGGCTATCTCATGAGTATTGGATTAGAAACTGTCTCTTGTAGATCATGTAAAAAATCAGTTCTAGCAGATTCCACAATAGAGGAAGAATATGTGGCAACTGCAGAAGTGACAATGGATATTGTGTGGCTTAGGAGAATACTTGAATATTTGCAGAAGAAACAAGTAAATTAGAATCATATTCTAGTTAACAATACTTATGAAATCAAGTTGGACAAGAATCCCATATTCCATGATCGAACAAAGCACATTAACACAAAGTATCACCTAATTCGATATCATGTAGAGGCCAAGACTATTCACCTGAGACATTTTTCCACAAATGATAGAATTGCGGACATCTTCACCAAAGCACTTGGAAGAGAAACATTTGAGAAGTTTAGAATGATGATTGGACTCAGACATACCCCTTTGGATTAAGGGGGTAATTTTGGACACATAATCCTTTGTGGTTACATTACTTGTAACTATAATGTAAATATGAATTCGTAGGTGATAGGAATGGTCACCCATTGGGGAAGACCAAGATTCATTTACTTATGTATATATGCACCTATCATACTAATGCAAATGGAATCAAAGTGTGGAGTTACTTTTTTCCCACTCCTTTGTTGACAGAAACGAATGCATCTTTGGGTTACACTTGGAAAAATGAGAATCTTCACTATAAAGGCCACCTATATTTAAGCAAATAGTCTAATTTTAAATCCATTATTCTCTCTAAAATCCACGCCTCACCAACAATAGGACGTTTTTTCTTTCATAAGACCTATGAACAGATCAAATGTTTGTTTTTTTGGGAAGGAATGAATTAGAAAATCCACACTTTTGTGGCATAATGTGATATTTTACAACACAACAAGGGAGAAATGGTAAAAAATAAAATAACACTACAAGCTCTCCCTATCCCACCTATTATATATATATATATATATATATATATATATATATATTACCCAAATATGGTAATAAATCAATCATCATGGTTTTAGTTGATTGAGTTTCCGAATATGATCATTATTTTTCCCTCCAACACACATTGAAAGATTCCGCAATGGATCAATTTTTCATGGACAATATCTTCACACAAAAAGGAATGCCACAACGTATTATATTATACCATGATCTTCACAAGTAAATTCTCATAAGAATTTTTAAGGCTCCAAGGCACCCAATTGCATCTCAGCACTACCTACCATCCCTAGACCAATGGTCAAATTGAAACTATCAATAAGTGATTGGAAGCCTATTTGAGGTGATTCATATTCAAATGACAATCTCAATTGTTTCAATGGTTACCCCTCATGAATGGTTGTACAATACCACTTACCATGGTGCCACTCATATGACTCCCTTTGAGGCAGTCTATGGTCAAAATCCCCCCTCCATATTATCTTACCTGTTAGGTGTCTCCAAGGTCCAAGAGGTTGAAAGAAGCCTTATAGTTATGGATGAAATTGTAGATTTTAACCTTGTACAATAAATTAATACAAATATATTGTTCATGAAAACAAAAAAGATACAATGGGATACACAAACATACACACATTACACAGATATTTTACCCTAGAAACCCAAACTAGGAAAACCAGTAACCTATTTAGAGACAAACCTCTTATCTTATATTCATATGTCTTCATTGTTTAAAATACAATACAATACAATACAATATATAGGATCCCGCGACATCCAAAACCATTAATCCATTGACCTTGATTAAACAAAAACCCTAATTCCTTAACCAAAATTAGTAAACCATTGGAGAAAACCATGTGTCGAAAAACCACCAAAAACGGAAGAAAAAAAGTGCTAATTTTTTTTTCGAGGGCGTTGCCCTTGAACCCCCTCATAGGGGGTCTCCCTCCCCCCTATAAACCCCCCGCGTGCTCAGTGCAATGGAAACACTATATCTAGTAGTGTAAAGGATATAACACATACCCAATATTATCCCACTTGTTGTTTCCTTTGCATACATGGGGTTACAAGGTTCCATAGTCAACAATCTAGGGCATCAATTCCCATATATCCTATACACTAAGAGAACTTCTTAGTCCTCATAGATTTTTTTAATGAATTTGAAACATTCTTAAAAGTGTCCACCTTCATTAGAAACACTTTCTTTTCTTCAACCATATCTCTCACAAAGTGATATTGAACATCAATATGCTTTGTATTTGAATGATAAGTCGGGTTCTTTTCCAAAAAGATTTCTCTCTGACTATCACAATATATCCTTACATATTGTTGTACCAACAAAATACCTACACACAATCTTTGTAACCATACTTATTCCTTGCATGCATTAATGGTTGCCATGTATTTAGCTTGTCTATTTGAGAGTTCCACTACAAATTGTCTTTTGCTCATCCGATTGATGGCTCCTCAAAACAACTTAAACACATACCCACTTGTATATCTTTTTCTATCCATATATCTAGCCCAATATGCATCAACAAACCCATGTATATTCAACATTTTCTCCAATCATGGTCTTCCTTGGTATCGGAATCCATAACTAGTAGTGCCATGAAAATACCCAAAAACCTTCTTTATTTTTTTCCAATGTTCCTTCACTGGTTTTGACATATACCTGCTCAAAACTCCCACTGCATGTGGAATTTTTGGTCTAGTACAGACAATTCCATACATCAAATTTCCAACTGCACTAGAATATATGGAGTCTGGAATCTATGGGGTCGAGCCCACTTGGTATTTTTTTGTAGATGTTGTCAAGGAACAATATTACCCAGTTGTCAGCTATGACAACCAGTAGATGAGATGGACCACATTGTGGTAAGGGAAGGGCCAAGCAGTGCTAGAGTTCACTAATACCTTCCATATCTTGCATACCAAGCTTGGTATGAAATACTCTAAGAAAAATTTGGTTCTGAAATACCATGGGGCTCTACATAGATACATCCAAACTGAAATAGATTTTCTGAACATATCATCACTGGGTGTTTCTTATCAATATGACTTTAAAATCGAGAAAAAATTTAAGCACCAGAAAAAATGAGATTACGGGTCTGCAAATCCTCAGAAACCAAAGTATGGTAAATATGACCCTAACAACCAAACTCTGGAAAACTAGTCCAAGCCACAGGAAAAGAAGGGTAATAGAAAGAAGAAGAAGGACACTGGAAAATGGTGTGATTTCCACAAAATCCCCTAGAACAACATCGATGAATGTCGCTCAAAATAGTCATTGGTGGTTGATATCAAATACAAGGAGCCGAACCATGATTCAAAATTTGATTCAAAAAATACTGGTAGAAGACAAATCATCGACGCAGACACCACTACTATTGTCGTGACTGCAATAATTCAACCAGAAGAACCAATAGATCCTGAAGAGGGGGGGTGCCTTTTTCATTCACATATATGGGTGAAGGGGACCCCACTACATTTTATTGTTGATAGCGGAAGCTAGAGGAACCTCATCTCAGCAGAGGTTTTCAAATAGTTGGGATTGGCAACAACGCCACACCCGCAACCATACAACATCTAGTGGCTTCGCCAGGGAAGAGATATTTGTGTCAGCTAGAAGGGGCGATTGTCATACAACATCCATCACTTCAAGGATGAGGTATTATGTTATGTTTCCCTATTGTATGTCTATGATGTTCTTTTAGGCCAACCATATATCTAGAAGCGCCATGCTATTTATGAGTCTCGACCTTGTAGTTTCATTGTTACCTTGGGGGTTCATATCTATAGGATACCAGAGGTAGTTTCGACTATTATCCCACCTAAATAGTGTTTCAAGGTAGTATCTCATACTACAAATTTAGCTTCTTCATAATCTATTCAAAAGGTGAACGGAAGGACACTCCAACAACTGCAGCCTCGGTCCAAGCACCTTCTATCCGATAGAAGAAGGTTGACAATATTGTAGAAAAGAGAAAATATTCCTTCTACACACAGTCATCCCAAATATCCAGATAGGTTAAAAAGGTCCAACCCTTCCAACATCAGGTTCTCAAAAACCTTCCACAAGCCAAGCATCACAACTTCTCCAGCAATGCAAGAAACTCGCCAAGGTCCAGATTCAGAAAACTCTTCCCCCTATCCCATGGGAACTCAATGGAATGGAGACCATTTCTCCATAAGGAGAGAGGATGGACCAAGGTGGATATCAGCGGCCACACACCTATTCCAACTGGCTCAAAACCATTTTCTGGCAACCTACTAGTTTTAGCAGTTTTTTGGTTTCTAAACTTTAGAGGCCATTTTGAGGGCCTAATTTTTTTTTTTTCATTATCAAGCACCTCAATGGTAGAAAAAGTCTCTAATTGAACCCCCAAAATGAATCTCCTCATCGATACATTTCCAACAAGCTATCGCGCGCCCCAAATGGAGATCGTATGCCAAAGTTACACCCTTGAAAAGTTGATACACCAATCTACCCAAAACGAGGTCCACAAAACTGTTGGATTTTCATCTTCTGGGGTTAGGGTTTTCATTTTATTTATGTTAAAAATTCCTTTGGATCCTCATTATAAAAATCATCTTCTTGTGAATGTGAGTAGCCGTCACATCTCTTCTAAGAGATAAGCTTCCACCATTCTAATGAGTCTTTCACTCTGTATTTCTATAGTTTTGTACATTTCACTTATTAATAGAAATTGTGTATTACTATATATCTATGTTTATTGTTATATCTATGCTATATATATTTCATATTATTGGATATATGATATATCTCTATACATTTTCTTTATTATATCTTCTCTCTCATTTTGTATCGAAAATAATCTTGATCATTTTCGGGTCCTAAACTTATGGGGTTGTTTTGAGGCCCTAAACAACATTTTTTGGGCCTTCTATAGTCACACTATAGATGGATTTAGGGTGTGATGACATAATGTGTATTCCTCTGATAGACCTTTCCAATGAGCTATCGTGCACCTAAAACAAAGATCATATGCAAACGTTATGACCCCAGGAAGTTGATGTACCAACTTACCCCAACGAGGCCCACATGACTTTTGGCGCTTCATCTACTAGGGTTAGGTTTTTGGACTTCTAGTGCTTTGGAATAAATGTTTGATGTAAAAATTCCTTTGGAGCCTCATTTTACTCATCTTCTTTTGATTAAGTGTATTCGTCACACCACTTCTCAAAGATAAGCTACCACCATTGTAGAAAGCTTGTTTCATTCTGCATTTTTACAGTTTCAAAACATTTATTAATTAATAGAAGTCAAGTTTTACTATATCTATGTTATTATTCACTATATCTTTGTGTTAATATTATATATATGTGCTTTCATTTCATTACCCCCATAAATTAAAATCATTGGTATCAGAGCAGTTTGCTCTTCATTTTTTTCTCTGTGCATGTCCCCAACAAGGTCAAGGTATAAGAAATTGGAACTCGAACCAGTTGATCCCTTGCAATATCAGCCTCGTTGAACCCAACGAATGCCCATGGGGGAATAAAAAAAAGATGGGGCAGGATATCCCTTTAAATATTTTCTTGAGGAATCCATCTCGTGACAAAGGAATTATATGATGTATAACTTCATGCAAATCCTTCAATGGATATCAATAGGCAACACATCTACCTCAAGCAAAGGTGCCACCCCCTTCAAGGTACATATCAACTTTGATATTCCTATATTTGAAGGTCAATTATATGCATATGGTGTAGACAAATGGTTAAACCTTCTAGAAGGGTATTTTTCTATCCATAACTTTTTCGATGGAGAAAATATTACATTTTCACTACTCAAGGTCATCCCTCATGTCAAATATTGGTGGGATACTTTCTGTGAACAAAAGGAAACAAAGGGATCTACATTATTTGTAGTTTCAGCCACTTGGGATTACTTTAGGGATGTTATTAAGGAACAATACTACCCTATTGGAAGTTATTATGACCTATATACAAGATGGACCACACTGCAGCAGGAAAGGGACTAAAAAGTGCCAGAGTTCACCAATGTCTTCCATACCTTTCACATGAAGATAGGTATAAAATACTCTGAGTGAAATCTAGTTCTCAAGTACCATGACGGTCTTCATAAATACATCTAGATAGAAATGGAGTTTCTGGATATTTCATCCTTGGGAACAACTTATTGATATGTTGTCAAAATCGAGCAGAATATTAAATAGAAGAAATGACAGTTTGGGTCTACAAACCTCTTACAACAGAAGTAGGGAAAAGGTGGACCAACCCACAAAACAAAGGGAAGAGCAAGGATGTACATCCTCAGTACAACCACTCCAAACCTCCAACAAAGAAGGACAATGGGAAGACAAAGAAAGACACTAGGAAATGGTGCAAGTTCCATATGATCCCCTGGAATAACACCACTTAATGTCCCTCAAAGTAGTCATTGGTGGCTAAGGTGAAATCCTTTGAATTAGATGCAAGCTCTGACTTTGAGCCAGAACCAAGAAAAGGGAGACGAATCATTGACGCAAAACCTAGACCCATCATTGCTACCACCACCAAGGTCTAGCCCAATGAACCTAATGAACTAGAGGAAGGTGAGCGCCTCTTTCATTCACAGATGTGGTTGAATTGTACTCCACTGCACTTCATCATTGATAGTGGTAGCCAGAAGAACCTCATCTCAGCAGAGGTTGTCAAGCAGTTGGCCCTTCCGACATCACCACACCTGTATTAGTACACCATCGGATGGCTCCGCCAAGGGAGAATTATTTGCATCATCCAACAATGTCGCCTGAACTACAACATCAATCCCTTAAAATATTAGGTATTGTGTGATGTCACCCCCCTTGAAGTTTGTGATGTTCTTTTGGGCCAGCCTTATTTATAGAAACTCCATGTTGTATATGAGTCTAGGACTCACAGTTTTATTATTGCTTTAGACAGGAAATTATACAGGATACCAAGGTTAGTCCCATCTACCTCCATTCCTCAATCTCTACCAAGCAATGTAGGAAGGTCATCTCTCAAACCATGAATTTTTTCCTCTTCATGATTCACGCTCAAAGTGAGGGGAATGTTGTAGCCACATCCATAGCCTCCACGTCAAGTCTCTCCACACAGAAAAAGAAAGTGGATAACTTCATGGAGGAATACAAAGACATATTCTCCTCACCCATTGGGGTACCTCTTCATTGTTAGGTAAAGCACTCAATCGATCTAACCCCTGATATGGTCCAGTCTATCACTACTCTCTGTCAGAAAATGAGGAAATCTAGCGCCCGATCCAATAATTGCTCAAAAAGGGGCACATCCACCCAAGCTCATCACCTTGTGGAAGCCAAATTGTTCTTGTGCAGAATAAATACTAGTCTCGATGACTCTCCATTGATTATCGAGCCATAAATAAAATCGCAGTCAGGAGCCAGTACCCAATTCCCTGAATTTCCGATCTCCTTGACCAGCTCAAGGAGGCCAAATACTTCAATAATATTGACCTGAAGTGTGACTACCACCAAGTCCCAATAGATAATATCGACATATGGAATACTGCATTCAAGTCCAAAGTAGGTATTTTTGAATGGTTGTTCATGCCCTTTGGTTTGACAAATGCCCTAGCAAATTTCATGAGGATGATGGATGATATCTTGTGACATTTCACCAATTATTTTGTGGTAGTGTATTTGGATGACATCCTCATCTTTAGGAATAATTGGGTGGAACACTTGTAGCACTATCAACAGGTTCTACACACTCTACAAAAACACAAGCTATATGAAAATTTGGAAAAATGTTCCTTCATCATGAACAGGGTCCAATACCTAAGCTACATTGTTGATGAGTATGGGGTGCATGTCGATCTAGACACTATCCAGGTCATCCCTGAATGGCCATCCTCGACCACACTCATTGAGCTTTGAATCTTCTTAGTCCTTGCCAATTTCTATCACAGGTTTGTGTTGGGATTCTCCCACATTGTTGGGCACTTAGCCAAGTGACCAGGGGCGGTGGCAAGGAAATCTTCATGTGGGGCCAGTCGCAACAGAAATCATTTGATGATTTGAAGAAGTGCTTGTGCTCATCCCCGGTTCTCTCATTACCCTACCCACAAAAATATTTTCAGATGGATACAAATACTTCAAACTATGTTGAGGGCACAGTTCTCACTCAACATGGACATCTTGTGGCCTATCATAGTGAGATGTTATCAGATATTGTCCATAAGTACCCCACTTACAAAAATATATATGTAGTCCATTGTACAAGAATGCCTCCAATAGAATCATTTCATTCTCAAGAACAAGACATTCATCCACATTGATCATAAGCCTTTGTAATTCATGCAAACACAAGGAAAAATGTAAAATGACCGCCATCAGAAGTGGTCCACATACTTGCAGCAGTTCCATATCAACATCAAGTATATGACATGGAGCACCAACCACGTCGTTTACTACCTCATTCGACCTCCAGTTTCCGCACTAACCACGGTGCTACACTCTTGTGGATATGAGATCTTTGGATGGCTCCAACTCTACAAGTGAGATCCTGACTTCACCACTACCTACCAAATGTTGGGCACAAACACAATTGTCATTGATTTTCATCTGCAGGATAGGTTGTTGTTCCATCTAGGCCATATATGCATTCAGAGTGAGTGAATTTGATTTGGGAATCTCACTACAGTTGGGTGGAAGGACACTTCAACGTAGAAAATATAGTGGAAGTGTTGTCGCAACATTTCTATTAGCCGAAACTATGATAAGATGTCAAAATTTATATCAGGTCCTGCATAGCCTATGCCATTTTCAAACCGGCCATTAAGAAACAAGGTTTGTACACCCCTCTTCCTACTCTCGACAAGCCCTGGGAATCCATCTCTATGGACTACATGTCAGGACTTCCTTCAACCAAGCATGGAAATGACTATGTTTTTGTGGTTGTTGATCGATTTTCCAAGATGGGGATTCTGGTCACCTGCAAGAAGAGAATCATAGCATAGGCCACTTCCAAAATATTATTTGAATGAGTGTGGGTAAATTTTAGGATACCACAAACCATCATCTCCAATACGAACATTTGGTTCCTCAACACATTTTGGTCGAGCCTCTGGTCATGACTAGCCACCAAGATCACCAAATCTGTGGCCTTCCACCACCAAACAGATGGCAAAACCGAGGTCGTCAATAGGATGATCGTTCATATTTTGCACATGTACAATTCCAAGAATTCCCACACATGGGATGAGAGTCTACCCTATGATTATCATAGTTAGAATAAATCCATACATAACTCAACTAGACACAACTCCTTTAAGGTGCAGTTGGGATTTCAACCATTGGGTCCCATGGATGTAGCACTACCCCTTGCGTCCACACAAGAAGAATCATCCCATGTGAAAACTGAAGCCAACAAATCCACCTAGTTCATTGAATGAATCCAGCACATCTTTCAATAGGTTCATGATATTTTGCATAAGTCCAATGACAAGTACAAGAAACACCATGATCAACATTGGGTGCCACACAAGTTTCAGGTGGGAGATAAATTTCGGTTGCACTTGCAGAAAGAATTCCTTACAAGACCCCATCATAAGCTTCGTTCACTTCACTATGGACCTTACATCATCACCAAGATTGTGGGTGACAATTCTTTTGAGCTCAACATTCCCCCCTTCCTTGTCTTGCACCCAATGTTTAATGTGGACCTCCTTCGACCATACTATCCACCCTTATTGGAAACCTCACAGATAGTAGAACAGTTGACACTGACAGATCTCAACCATGACTGCATGGAATAGGAATCCATTGATTATATCATGGAAGCACAGGTCAAGGGAACTCGCCAACAAAAGCTTTAGATTTATCGAGTTGCCAAAGCAGGGCAGCTCCTGCACCAAGGAAAGTGACTCACCCAGGGCTAAATTTAGTAGAAGTTTCCTCATATTATGGGGGAACTCAAGGAAATAGATACCATTGCTTCCTAAGGGGGGAGGATTGATCCAAGTGGATATCGGTGGCCACCCACCTCTTCCAGCTGGCTCACATACAACTTTCATCTTATAAGTTACGTTTTTTTTTATCTTAGCAGTTTTTTTCTATATTTTCGGGTCCTAAACTTCTGTGGCCATTTTGAGGCCCTAAACAACATTTTTTGGGCCCTCCACAATCACACTCACTACAAATTTAGAGTGTAACGACTTAATGTGTATTCCTCGGATAGACCTTTCCAACAGGCTATCATGCACCTAAAATAGAGATCGTATGCAAAATTTAAGACCCTAGTAAGTTGATGTACCAACTTACCCCAACGGGGCCCACCTGACTTTTTGCACTTCATCTCCTAGGCTTAGGTTTTTGGATTTCAAGGGTTTTGGAATTCATGTTTGATGTAAAAATGAATTTGGATCCTCATTGTACTCATCTTCTTATGAATGATCATAGTCATCACATATCTTCTCAGAGATAAGATGCCACCATTCTAGAAAGCTTGTTTAAGTCTGGACCAAGCTTGTTTATGTCCAAACACATCACTCTGCACCAATTGTAAAATTATATTTTCCCTCATTGCACCAGATGGGAATATTACCCGATTCTACTTCCCATATACACAATGTTCATAGAAATCAAAATCTAGAGAGAAATTAGACATTCCTTCAACCATACCTTTATCTTATAGTATTCGAAATCCCTTCTCTCCGATATGCCCCAGTCTTTGATGCCACACCATATATTTTTCCACCCATCACTAATATTTCTTTCTTGTATCTTAAATAGAGTTCTAAACCAGACTCCCTTCAGCAACACCATTGTTGCTCGAACCATCCTATAGGTTTCTTTTTCAAACACTCTGTTTACCCTTGCATCATCCATTTTTATTACATAAATCAAATCTCTGTCCAATCATGGGATGTGCAGAACACCGGGGAGTGTTCTAATCCTTCCATCCATGAGATTCAACTTGAATTTTCCTTGTACTATGATTTTGGCTATCAATTCATCACCTAGGAAAACATCACCTCCATCATAACAGTCTTTAATATTTGCAGAACCACTCCCTATGAGGATTCATATGAAAGTATGCACCTGATTCAACCATCCATGACTCATGATATGCATGTGTTCTTAAAGAATAAAAGTACACATCCCCTCGTTCTTCCATTGAGGTTTTTGCATCTGCAGAAGGAGCATCATCATACCCCTTCCATCTCTCATCACTTTTGGATCTACATTAATTCATGTGGTATCCTTCTTTTCCACATCTCGAACATACCTTTACAAATTTTTTCAGAGATTTGTATCTACCTTTAGATTTAGATCTCCCACTTAAGGACTTAGATCTATTTCTTTCCTGGGAGTGTCATATTGAAAATAATGCTTTTGATTTTTGTCCTTCCATGTCCTTCTACCTCATCTTGTCTGACAATAAGGATGAGACCACATCATCAAAACTTAAAGTAGTAGTATTACTACCTATGGCCACAACCAGATTATCCCAAAAGTATGGTAAATATCACAATAAAATCATGCACTTATCTTCATTAGAAATATTAATATCAATAGATACTATCTGACTTACCATGGTATTGAAGGCATTTAGATGCTCTGTCACCGAGTTTCCATCTTTCATTCTCAAGTTGTACAACTTCTTCCATGGGAACAATTTTTTTACCAGGGACTTAGACTAATACAAAGTCTCCAACTATCCAATAATTCCTTGGTTGTAGCTTCCCCTGACACATTCATTAATATTGAATCTGAAAGACACAACCATATTGTGTTTTTCTCCTTTCAATCCAACTTTTTCCAATATTTTTCTAACGTTCTTGTTGGTGTAGTACCTGGATCCACCACGATCCACTAATATTTGTCTACAAAAAGATATTCCATCTTGAGATTCCATAGCTCAAACTTTTTACCATTAAATTTCCTGATCTTTATTTTTGAATTACTCGCCATTTTTTTTCACCTGAAGAACCAATACCACAGATGGCTTATCATAGAGTCGAGCCAAAACCTTAGCCACAAAGGTGACCCCCTGAAGAAAAAAAACAAATATGATACCAAATGTGTATTTAAACTTGTACAATAAATTATTTCAAATACATTCTTAATAAAAACAGAAAAGATACAATGAGACACACAATACACATATATTTTACCCCGAAAACCCAAATCAGGAAAACCAACAACCTGTTTAGAGCCACACATCTAATATTATATTCATCATATATTCATTGTTTACAATACAATACAATATATATATCCCAAAAAATCCAAAACCCCTAATCCATTGACCAATATAAGTCAACAACCCTAATTCCTTAACTGGAATTAGACAACCATGTGCTGAAAAACAACCAAAAATGGATGCAAAAGGCACCAATTGTTTTTTCGGGGGCACTACACCAAACCCCCTCCACATGGGGCTCTTGCACCCCTTCCAACCCCCTAGACACAGTGGATCCACACCCCTGGGATCTCCTGGGTAGGGGGGGGCTAGTGCCCCCCCTCTAATCCCCCATGCATGCCTGACACAACGAAGACACTATATCTAATCACGCAAAGAATATAACAAATACCTAACAGAAAATTTGTGCACTCTCAAAGACAATTTGAACATCGATCATAATCAAATGAAGCAACAATATGATAAATCTCATTTTGAATGCCATTTTTCTGAAGGGGGTCAAGCGTTGCTTTTCCTACAACCATATAAGAAATCTTCCCTCAAAGAAGACCACTGCCAGAAGCTTGCTCCAAAGTTTTATGGCCCTTATACAATGATCAAGTGCATTGGGCCTGTGAGTTACAATTATCCCTTCTTATTCGCTCTAATATCCATCTAGTTTTTCATGTCCGCTACTTAAAGAAAGTGATTGGGTCCAAGATCTAGATTCAAACTAGTCTCCTTGAATGGGATGAAGAAGATTCCATTTAATTGTAGCCACAAAGCATCTTGTACCAACACAAGTATCATATCCATCAATGCACACTTTGGGAAGTTTCAATATAGTGGAAGGATACATAGCCCAAGGATGCTACATGGGAGCCAACAACCATTTTGCAACAATTTCCACATGTCCAGCCTTGAGTACAAGGTTTTTTTTTTAGGGGGGAGGGCATGTTAGGGTCATAACCTCCCTAACCCCTAAAGTAGATAGAAAGTTATGTATTTATATGTAATAAATGCCATCATTAGTAAATAATTCCTATGTAATAATGTGAACACAACTATTATAGGAAGACTTACTAGAAGGTTCCTCCTCTAGAAAGTTCCTCCACTAGAATGTTCTTAAGAAGATAGACGTAGTATATATAGAGGTATAAAACATTGTAAAAGTTGTCTTGTAGAATCATTTGTTACTTGAGACCTTCTCTATCAGAGGTTTCCCCCTTGAAGAGGCAAGTGAAAAGTGTTTTCCATATTAATAAAGATATCATATTTTGACCCATATTGTTATTGTGCTCATTGTTCTATCTCTTCCTGCTAAATATTTTGATACTATTTTTTCTCTCGCTCTAAATATTACTATTTTTTACCTTACAAATTTATTGGATCTCTTTAAGCATACTTTAAAGGACATCATTCAACATGACATGTGTCTTTTGGAGCCTAAATCCTAGGGTAATTTTTTCAATGTGGAAAAGGGAGTTGAAAATAAAAATATGGCTACAAGAAGAGTTTCCAATAACACTTACAAATAGTGAAATGTTCCCACTCCTAACCTCACTTAACCTGCAAGGTTGAAACCTTAGTAATTGGATGAAAGAAGAGAAAAGGGGATATGTTTCAATTGTGACAACAAGTACAATTAGGGGAATAAGTGGTGAAAATAAATCATTCTACATAGATTATGGAGATAAAGAAGAACAAGAGTTAGAGCCTTCTCAAGATCTAGAACCAAAAGAGACTACTCTAACCATATATTTTCATGCTTTGGTTAGTATTAGAAATCCTCAAACCTTCAATTCAATAAAAGGATATTGTTAGCGTAGGCCAATTTTGGGTAAAAGAGAAGAAGTTTTGAAGAGATTAGAGCAGCACCGGAAAACAGGGGAGTGTGTTGAACAAAGAGGAAAAGAAACATTGGAAATAACGGAAAACCCACACCGAGAAAATCAGCTAGAAAGTGGACAAATTGTTGTAGAGAAATTGAAAAGTGGACAAGAGCTGACTTAGAGCAACAATTGGATAGAGGACTAAACATGAATGAGTTAGTTGGAAAGTGGATAAAACCTAATCCTGTTAGGGTTAGGGTTTTTTTAAGGGCTTTGTCCCAGTTTTTTATAAGTAGAATGTACTAGGACTGTAGAAAAAAGGGTTGATCAATCATTTTTTGACACTCGGTAGTTGGTTTGAATATTATTTGTTAGGGTTTTGATGAGAGGTTCTCAGTGTAAGTGAGAACTATTGCAATCCGTGGAGATTGGATGTAATGAAGGAAGGATTTTATAGTGTGCAACACTACATTTTTAATGAGAGATGAATAAAGCATCAAAGCGGAAAATCTTTGTGGATGTAGCCCTAGGGGAGGTGAACCATGATATATATGTGTTTTATCTGATTGTATGTAGCGTTTATGGTTGCATTTACCTTGATAATTTTTTATCATGAATATGTTGCTTGTTAAAGGAATTAACATTCCACAATAAGGTTAAGTTAATGGAATCTGTAGAATGGCATGGAATGAATGAATATGATAGCTAATAATTAGATCAGAATCTTGTGTTATAGTAGATAAATGTTTTTCTTTCATCAAATGAGGTTGCAATGGTTAATAATGTCCTATCAGAATAGTAGTGACAGTGGTTTGGAGTAAAACCTAATGAGGGTTTGAGGATTAACACTGAGTAGGTTGAATGCCTTAGAGAGAGAAACATATCCCATCCCAGGGTTCCAGGCACTTGAGTCATGTGGCCACCCATAGAAGCCATCTCGGGTGAGATTGTGTAGTACACTTTGTGCGTTGTGTTGCCTTCTGGTATCCAGAAGGGCCGATGGTAGAAGGGATTGTTGGTAATCCTATATCTAGAACCTGGATCAGCCTAAGTAAACCAAACGTAAGAGGAGAATTTTATATTCAAGGATGTCATCAACCAAGAAGGGAAGGAGAAAAATATGGCACAGAAAAAAGTGGAGGAGATGGAGAAACAGATAAGTGCGGTATTTCAATTCATTCTCGATAGTGAAAAATCAGAGGGAGCATCTTCTGAAGAGAATATGAGAAAGATAGTGCGGGATTTGGAGAAATATAAAGAGTAGATCAAGGAATTAGAGGAGCGTGCAGTACCTACTACTCCTCCAAAAGTCAGAGAACAAAGAGAGTAAGATGCGAAAGGATCTGCAGAGAACATCGCGTAGACAATACATGGAATGACAAAATTGTTGGAGAAGAGAGCCCAGATGTGGACATAGATATTAGAGGATGGGAGCCTACAAGATCTGTAAGGGAAGGAAGATAATTTGCATGAAACAATAGCATATGTCAAGCAGAGACAGAGGACAATGTCACTACTAAAGAAGATCAAGAGTGTCGCAGAAATGAAGAATCTACAGGCAGAAGAGAAAGTGGTACAGGAACAAAATATTGCATGACATGCTTAGTTGGATCCCCTACAAGAAAAGGAGGAGCAGTTGGTTGTGGAGATTGACGCAGCAAAAGTGTGCATCAAACATATAAGATTGGAGGGGGGAGAAATATTAAGACCTCCAGTCTCTGCGCAGGTGGTAGAAGCCATGATAGAGAAGAGTAGGCAGGCTCATGAGTAATGCCAGTGGACAACAGAGATGTACGAAGTACTGGAATAGGAAGTAAAATATGCAAGAGCCCATGAGTGACTCAGGATGAGTCACGATGTCAATGTTGGGGGCATGTTGGCGTAAGCCAATTTTGGGTAAAAGTGAAGAAGTTTTCATTAGAGGAAATTTCAACTCAAAATGGTCCTCCTAAGAAAAAATCAATAAATTGATAAAATAATTCCATGTAGACATTTTTTTAATATATTAATTCTATATTTTACTTTTATAAAAGCTTCCTAGAATTCTTTCACTTTTATCAAAGTTGCCCTGCCCTGAATATTTATTTTATATTAAATCAATATTTATGAGGATGAATTAAATGGCATTAAATCGTTTAATGTGTTGTTGGATGTTTTAGTACACAGTTGAATATATATTTTATATTAAATCAATATTTATGAGGATGAATTAAATAGAATTAAATAAACGATGTGTTGTTGGATGTGTTAGTACATGTTGTAGGTGCATCCCTAGATGCATAGAATAATCGAGAGATGCAGGGGAAGTTACAATGAACGACAAGGGCTCCTCTCAACCCTGCTTCATCTGCCACAGTTCATGCGTGAATGTGCCATGGATTGGAAACCTTTCTCTTATCGGCCATAATTGGCAAAAACTGGTGCGAATGGAATTGCATTGGAAACCCTTCTCTCATGTTTTCAATTTTTCCTTGAAGATATCATGCATTTATTTTTCGAATTTATCCAAATGTGGCATTTATTTTTCGAATTTAGTCGAACGTGGATTGATGGCTCTGGTTCTCTTAAACAATTCACGGGTTCCAATGGATATCTCCAAAATGCCATCCAAATTTCATGGTTTTGACTATACCTCTCTAAATTTTCATCCAAATCTGGTTCCTTGGCCATTGGCGACAAAAATTGATGCGAATGCGATCGAAATGGAAACCCTCAAATTTCTGATTTTGGAGGTAAATGATCAATTTTTTGTGGGTTTAAATTAATTTTGAATTTTATTTAACCTTTCATTTGAACCCCATTTCATTCCATGGTGGTCATTCTATTCAGTGTTGAAATAGAAACGAGCAATTTTTGGTCGATTTCAACTCAGAAAGCGAGCAGTTTTTGGTCGGTTTTGACTCAGAAAGCAAGCCATTTTTGGCCAATTTCAACTCAGAGGGTTGTTATGTACAAAATTATTTGGTCCGATTGATACCTTTCTAAAACACATGGCATGTTTTTTCTGATAGGTATGTTCTTTATTGTCTCTCACTGTTTATTTTGTTGCTTTGGAAAATTATATCCAGCTTGCAAATTACAATTCATTTTTAAGTGATGGTGGGGAAACTACTTGGGATTTGAGGATGTTGTGTATAACCAGTAAAAAAGACAAGAAGCCATGGTGGTATGGTGTATTGTGTGCAATAGAGTGTTTGTTTTCATGTACAGAGTTAGATTAGCCAAAATTATCCTTAAGAAGAACACATTACTAGACACCTCAGTTTTGAATCAGAAAAATAAATTTGATGAATCAGAATGTACAACTCAGTTCTGTCAGAAAAAATGTTTATTTGACATTCCTCTTCCATGAGTAAATATTTTTGGCAGTTATAGCATCATCGACATAAAAAAAAAAGAACATCAGTTGTCCTTTATACAATTCTATGTTTTTGGAAATAATGGTACAGGCAAGAGATGTGAAGGCTGCATTCACAGGGCATGATCATTTAAATGATTTATGTGGCAAGCTTAGGGGAACTGAGTTGGAAATCAAGTTGACTTCTCCCTGGCAGAGTGCTACGAGTTAGAAAATGTTAAAGTACCATGAAAACTACTATAAAATAAAGGCTAATGTAGATGAAGTATGGGATGAAGTGTTGAACCAAGCTCAAATAGCAGGTGCTCATTTGGAAGTATCCAACCATTCCAATTAATGTCCTTAAATTTGTTGAGATTATAGATAGACCTAAGGTGTCCATTGATGCCAAAAGTATCCTTAAGAATAAAACATTATTGTTTTTACAAGAGCATTTGAAATCATATGATGTATAAATAAGAAGGTTTACCGATATCATTGATTAGATGTGCAAATTGAGTATGTTATCTTCCTAGAATGAGAACACCCAGTTGATTCCCTAAGCCAATCATCTTGATCAAATGGAGTAAGAAAAGAATTTTGTGGATGATATTAATTTCTTCATTTAGCCACCTACAATTTACGAACTTCTGGAATTATTAGAGCCCTTTACTGCTATTTTGGAGAAGCCAACTACTCTAAAAGCTACTCTGCACAATATTTCCTATAGGTCTATGACAGATTTAGATTAGCATGGAAAATGTTAAACCACATTTAAACGGTCATTTTTATTCTTTTTTTGATAGCTTCCATGGAATTTAATCAACTGTGTTGCAACCTGGTTGATATTTGGTGCTTCTAATGGCCAATTTAAATTTTAAATGCTTCCTTTGAAGTTTGCATGCATGGTGGACTACCATTGGTATTGTCAAGAGGAAAAATGACTTCTTGTGAGGGGAGGAAAATGGGATCCATTTCTAGTCTATGGTTGGAAGAAATAGCATTCAAATAGGAAGAGAACGTCCCAATGCTCAATGACCTATCAAGTGGAGGAAAATGGGTCTATTAGTGTTTTAAAAACACAAATGGTGATCCTTGTAAGCTCAAAAGAATAGAAGAACCTTGAACTAGTGAGTAAATATTTTATAGGCCTATACAAAATCACAAATAGAACACCAAAGGTAGTTATTGGTCCGAAGATCCCTTCTCAAGAAAATCCAAGGTAAAGCTTCCATGGTAATCTTGGGTAACCCCTATATAGCCTTTACAACTCTAATTGATGTTTGTTGCTAGATACATTTCATTCATATTTTAATGGACATTTTTTTGAGTAGAGAAACTTTGAGACAAGCATCATATCTATTTTCTCATTTGGTGTAATTTGTACTTCATCTCTATTTTGTAGACACCGTGAGGAGAATGAAGGAAATCTAATAAGTTTTTTGAGTCAAAAAAAATGTTGATTTCACATTCCTCTTCCATGAGTAAATATTTTTGGCAGTTCCAGCATCGTCGGCATCAAACAAGAGAACATTAGTTGTCCTTTATAGAATTCTAGGTTTTTGGAAACAATAGTATAGGAAGGAGACGTGAAGGATGCATTCATAGGGAATGATAATTTAAATGATTTATGTGTAAATATTAGGGGAACTGAATTGGAAATTAAGCTAACTTCGCTCTGGTAGAGTGCTACGAGTTAGAAAATGTTGAAGTACCATGAAAACTACTATAAAATAAAGCCTAATGTAGATGTAGTATGGGATGAATTGTTGAACCAATATCAAACAATAGGTCCTTGTTCGTAAGTATTTCCAACCATTCCCACTAATATCCTTAAAGTTGTTTGGTTTATACACTGAACTAAGGTGTCCATTGATGCCAAAACTATCATCATTTGAAATGCATGACTAAGTTCACCCTTCATTGCAAGAATGTAATATGATGAATAACCTGTAAGCATGAGGTCTTCTATGATGAAAATAGAAGCAAACTAAAACTACGTTGATTCATAGCAACCCAACTACAAGGAAACATATATTGTAATGGATTCAAAGATAGATGAAAAGAAGGGAGTTGTCGACAGAAAAATCTCGTATCCAATCAATGTTTTTTTTTTTTTAAGTAAGATTTTATAAATGTTTGTCAAAATCAGAGAGTACAAAAAAATTCCATAGTGTCAGGCTGTAAAAACTAAGTTTCCCCTGAGGGAAACCATCTCAGCCATCTGAAGCACTTCATAGCATAAGTCTTAGACTTCTACTGCCATATGGAGAATCCAAAATTCTAGCCCCTAACGACAGTCATTACAACAGTGCAAATTGTAAACATAACCATAATAACCATAGACATTTGCAAGAAAGGTGGCCAGAAAAAGGTGGACATGCACAAAAAAGGGGAACAACGACACCTGGACATATTACCGATATGGGTTGTAATATGGCCACGTGTCCTGGAAGAAGGCGTCGTATGTCGATTCCCCAGGAGGAGCCGACTCCTCCTCGACTGGTGTCTCGTCCAGTTACATGGAGTCCTCTTGTTTTGTTGACACGTTCCCCTCTTACTAAACGTCCTCTGACCTAGATGGGAGCCCCTTTTTCTCATGTTCTGACTCAGCAAGGACTGAAGTTTCCAATGGGGGAGCTAGTGCCAACACTGGTGTTGAAGCTGCTACTTCTTGGGATACCTTTGCTAGGGGGTGAAGAGCACCCTACATTGTTGAGAGAAAATGCAGGATTTGAGAGGCCTTGTCGTCCAAGGTCTCCAGGAAAAACTGGAGGTCATCCATTTCCTAGCGCAAGTCGAATACCAGGCTCTACAGCAGTGTGAGGCTTGTTTTCTATTCACATTTTGGGTCAACGTTAGAGCCAGCTCAAGAGTTGGGTTGCTGACACGAATTTTGACTAGCTTCTGGACCATCCATCTAATATCGAGCATCGAGAGGCGGGGCCTGAACCGACTGGGAGGCTAAAGAGTTAGGAGGAGCCAATGGGCCTGGGAGTGAAGCAAAGGATAAATTTCCAGAAGGTCTTGGGTTGTAATCCAATGAGGCCATTGAGCAGTCCAACCCATCCATTATGTTGGCAGGGACGCACATAGGGGTGGGAGGTTGGTTGGAGTTTGAGTCGATTGTGCCAGGGAGGAGGACGAGGTGGTCGATGAGGAGGAGGAAAAATGGGAGGGAGCAGGCGGGGGATGGAGGACCAAACGGGGTCGACTTGGCTTCCATGTTGAACCTCTTTTAGACTTCCCTCGTAGTCTAGGCATCTCTGAAACACTGGGGGAGGGAAAATGAGCCAGGAATGGACCGGGAGAGGGAAAAAACAGACTAGGTAAAGGCTAGGTAGGAGACCGAGCTCTGAATAAAACAACAAGGAATGAGCCATCTAGAGCCTATGATGCAATTCAAATAACCCAAGGAGCTGGTGCAATTCCATAAAGATCCACACGCACAGAGTAAAGGCCAAATGAAGGTGTTGGTTCATCGGATGAACGGCAAGGCAGATCAGGGCACACTGAGTGTAATGGAACCCTGTCTCAAGCAATATGAACTTAAAGGCACGAGGTAGGTGGGAGGGATAGGCACGCAGTCATCACGTGGTTGGTGCCATGGAGGCTATCTCCTGGCTGATCCAATTGACACGTGTTCTCCACTAGCACCCCATCCGAAGGGTTGTCGATGTTTAGAGCCTTTGTCTGACATCTCTAAAAGATGGGGTGCATTTGATGGGTGGGGGTCTAACAGAGAAGATATGGTCCCTTTCCTTCTACCCTAATATTGGCTAGATCATCTGTAATCTGATTGGATTTTCTTCTAACATGGGAGGGGATGAGAGCTTGACCCGGATAAAGGAAAGTTTCAATTGTTCTTAGACCATGGGAGAGGCGACAACATGGCGATACTTTTTCTGGGTCTGATTCGTTCATGATTTTCTGGAAGAGGTTGAGGATGAATTGAGAATATCCTTCCACTATAAGTTTGTTGAAGTGGTGATTTAAGGCCAATTGTAGCCTTGTGGTTAGCCCCCAAAGTTCAGCAACATTGTTAGTAGTATGTCCTAAATTTCCCACTGTGAGGAGGAGAATGCTTCCCTGATGATTGCGAAACACTGCCCCAAACCCCGTTGCTCATGGGTTTCCTTTGGAGGCTCCATCAAAATTGATTTTAATGAAGTCTAGTTGGGGGGGGCACCAATGGGAAGGATTGTCCCCTTGAAAAGAAGAATGAGGAAGGGGGCGGAGACTTTGGTTTTTTCTTAGTTTCCAATTATTCATGACACTTTGTTCTTTGGTTGGGAAGATCAAGTCTGACTCATTCCATTGTTGCAAGCTGACTATTTATGTTATATTGTGACAAATCTGGGTCCAACGGTGGTGCCAATCCATCTTGGTGTTTCTAAATATTCTTCTATTTCTTTCCTTCCATATTTTCCAGAGGATAAAACCAGGAAGCAACTACCAAATGTGATTTAGGACTGGTGACTAAAAGGCTTTGTCTCTCCATGCTTCAATGGTGTTGCTAATGTTGTCCCTTTGGCAATCTGAGGTGCGCATTATAGTTGCATAATGGTCCCAAACTTTGGCACTATAAGGGCGGGTGTTAAGAAGTTGATTCATAGTTTCTGACTCTGCTAGGCAGAGATGACAAATGGAAGGTCCTATAAATCCCCTTTTGGTTAGATTATCCCTGGTAAGAATACCGCCATGTGCCACCATCCAAAGGGAAGTGCTTATTTTAGGCTAGTGTTTTAAGGACCCGATTTTGCACCAAACTTCCCTTGGTGGGGGTGGATTGAGATTGGACTTTAATCCATACGCCTCTTGGATGTTAAAAGTACCTTTTGGAGAGCTTCCCCATCGAAGGATGTCCTCTTCATGTAGTATACGAATTTTGCGTTCATTCGTCATGTTGTGCCAAGGTTGGAGGTTCACCTATGCTTTGACGTGTAGGTCATATTTGTTAGATTTCCAGCATCTCCAAGTGGCATCCATGGGGTTGTCCTTCTAGCTTCTTCCACTCTTGTCAGTCCTTCTTGAGTTGTTGGAGGACAGAAGGTAACGACCCATTCCTCCTGTGCTAAAATCGGTAGTTGTTGCCCAGATATCCAGCTAGAGTTGGATAGGCCAATGATCAAATCCGTGGACATCAAGGATTCTGGCTTCCAGAGTTGTGCCCTCCAACATGAGTGAGTCCGAGAGGAGGAAGCGATCTAATCTATAGGCTATTTGGTGAGATCATGTTCTATGATTTGTCCAAGTGAAGGTGCCATTGGATTTGTTTGGGTCTACGAGGCCTAGGTTGTCTATTTGGCACTGAAATTCCCCCTAATCAGCTTCGAGTCATCGCATGCCTCCTCTTTTTTCATCAAGGTTGCAGATCATGTTGAAATATTCTCCCAGGATCCATCTATTCCTTGTTGTTAAACTGTCTTGATGTTCTAGGCTATGAAGGAAGGCATGTTTGTCCCTTCAGTTAGTTGGTCCAGAGAAATTAGTTAGATAACCTGGCTTCTTCGAGACAATGAGTCGGTAGGCCATCGAGATGGACCATTTGGTTGTGAATAAGTTGTCCAAAGTGACCGATTTTGGGTTTCATAGGAGAGATAGCCCCCCTTATACTCCCATGATCATTGTGTAAATGCCTTGCCCTTTCTTCCAGCAGCTGGGGAGTATCTTATCCATCTCTTCTATGGCACATTTTGTTTCCTGAAGTAGCATTATATCTGATTTTTCCACAATGATCATATCTTGTAGTAGTCTTTGTTTACTATGACTGTTGAGTCCCCTTGTATTCCAGGAGATGATCTTCATGAGGAGGGGTGGGGGGGAAGAGGTGGCAAACTGCCAGATATTAGATGTATTTGACCTGAGTTGACCATGAAGTGTCCTATCTCCTGGATGAGATTGCTAATGGATTTTGTCCCTCTTTTCTTTTCATCCTTCTGAAGTTTACGTTGTTCTTTCGGCGTGTTTCCCTATATTCCTAAGCCTGCATTAGATCTGGAGGTAGAGAAGGTTGAAGAGTTAAGGAAGATTTTGTTCACTTTTCTTAGTTTATCAGGTGGGATGGTAAAGAGTTTGTGATGTCTGTAGGCATGTTCCATGTGCTCCAGGTCTACTCCGGCTAGATCTTCCTCATCTAATTCCATTTCCACGTCTCTGTATTCTGCCTCTGAGGGATCTAGGGCTGCAGCAGTAGAGTTGGTTGTAGGGATGGGTGGGGTGGGCCATTGGGTTACCTATGCCTTCCCTTTCACTGGATTGAGGGATGTTTTCTCTAAGGGTGGGGCTTGTGCAACTTCCAAACCTTCTGGTTGTTGCTACAATATCCCGTATTGGTTTCTCATGGTCGGTTCCTTGATGTCTTGGGCTGTTGGTCGCTTTCCTCCTTGTCTGTGCTTTCCCATCACCAGTGTGAATCCTTCTTTGTCTTTGTTTTCTTCTGGGTTTCCCTCTTTTCTAGGCGTGTTGAGGGGACAGTCCCTAAAGAGGTGCTCGTGCTCATGGCACTTTTAGCATCTAAATGGAATGTGCTCATAATCAATGGTTTGCATCCATTCCTCATCCTAGTATTCCAGAATGATAGATCCTAGTAGCAGCGTTGCAATGTTAAGATAGACACATATGCGTGCGTAGGAGGTATACCTTCGCTGCTTGGTGGCTTCTGAGGATTTGACGTACACACCTATCATATTTCCTATGCCCGCTAGGATCTCTTCTAGCCACAAATCCTATAGCAAGGAATATAGCCTCAACTAGACTAGGGCGTGGGCAAAGTCCTCCAATTTAGGGCTACATTTTTCTATCCAAAATCTTAGAAAAATACCCGTTGAATTAAATAAATATGGGTCACCGTCAAAGATATGATTTATGTCTTCTAGGTTATGCAGGATTATGGTAAAAAAACCCTTGGAGCCCAACTATAGATCAAAGTGACCTTTGGGCTTCCACCATTGATATATCCATTTTACCAGTTCCTTCTCTGAGGGCCAGATCCATAAAACTTTTCCGATTAGAGAGTAATCTCTCATGTATTGCTTATGTTCCTCAATTCTGGGTGTCCTTATAATGCGGTGCTTGCGAGATGCATTTCCCTGGTGCCCAAGTTCAATCCATACTTGCCACTGGTGTGGCTTTTCCTGAATCTATGTCCATGTCGTGGTCTTTTAATGTCCCCTTGGAAATGAGCTGCGATCTAAGATCTGGGGGAGGTTCGAAGGTTGGGTGCTTGGATCCACCTCTGCTTCTTCCTTGAGCAGCTGCATCACTGTAAGAAGGGCCTCTCGACCCTCCCTCACTCAGAATCATTGTGCCCCTACAGGGTGGCATGGTGCACCAGATCAAAAGTAACTCTAACCCTCCCAAGCTTCTGTTATTAATTCCATTCTTTTGTTTATATTCTTTTCCACGTAGCCTCTCGTATCCAATCAATGTTAAGGGTCACAAATATTTATGGAAAAGTAAGAAGATAAGAGAACATGCCAATAGAGGTGTTATTGTAGATACAAGGAGGCTCATTCCATTTTCAAGAGAATGACCACTTAAATATCATGAATGAAGTTTTGTATTAGACATGTAGTCCACCCTTTTCTTTGTTGAAAGAGCGGTAGAAAATGGAACTTTGACAATGTTAACAAATTAAGGAAACACATACCTTTAAAATATTTTCCCAAAAGAAAGTTTATATCTCTCTTTTAAGTGTCTCGACTCTCAAGGGCAAGGGAAAATTCTAAAAGGATGATTTGCATCCCTATCTTGAGTGAAGTATTTCTATGAAGACCTTTCATATCAGGTGTCTTCAAAAGGAAAATCCAAGCATAACATAACCAACTACAATGTTGATGCATGAAATCTAACAACAGGTACAGGTCCATTGAAATTTAACAATGTTGATGTTGATTTCTAGTCCTAGATGAAGGTCCACTGAATTCTGTCTGAATCACCTGGGATAAACATATCCTCAAGTAAAATATATATTAGATATGGGAATGATGGCATAATAAGCATAGCCCATTAACTTTGAAGGGGAATAAACATGCATTTATTGAACACTAAAATTGTTTTACAAACTAATTGATGCTTTACTAATATAACAACACTTCATCTAATATTTAGAATGAATCATTTCACTTAAATAAGGTTGATGAATGTGGAAATCAACTAGCAATGTATCTTAGCTGGCAGTCAAGCTAGACAAATGCATTACTTGCAAGATATATGTATCAAACTAATAAGAGAGAAATATTACCAAATAAATACACAAAGGATCAATCAAACTTGTTTAAATTCTGAAGAAAAAAAAACCTTGCTACCATAGAAAATTCATTGGACATATGACACATCAATCAGATTTAATAACCTATTAATTAACCATGAAGAAATCTGAAAAGTGTACAACGATATACTGTTTGTACAAAATTTCTACAATGATTCTTCTAGTAATGAGAATAGAGAAGTAATTAGCAAAATTGCTAGTATATAGACACACTATGGTAAAGAGGTTACTATCACAATACATGATCTAGATCACAATTCTATGGTGCTCTATTTGTAGAAGAATTTCATTATCTAAAAGACAACAAAAAAAATGGAGGGTGTAAACAGTTCTTTTATGGCTTTAAGAATAGGGTATTTACCATCTTTGCTCTTTGTTCCTCTGAGGGAACTCTTCCAATTCTTAAATTCATCAAGATTAAGGCTCTCCATCATCATATAGAACATGTCAGTTAACCTACTCATCTGCCTCCAACACCTTCCTTATAAATAGACATGGCATCTCTGGCCTCAAATGTATACTCTGGCATACTGAACCAGAACAATGAATATTTCTTCAAATTTCCATTGGTTTTCCAACAAAATTTCCCAAATCCTCTTAGTATTAAAGGAAGCCAATAATGATGTTGGATTACTGAGAGGGGGGGTGAATCAGTAATAGTGTAATTACAATCCTTTTTCTTAAAATGTTATATAAATGTAGAATTATTATCCAATAATGAGCAGTAAGAAATAAACAATCACACACATACACAGTACACCAGTGTTTTACGTGGAAACCCAAATCGGGAGAAAACCACTGAATCTTTTTTCTTATATGTCTTGAAGAATTACATTCATTGGAAGCACCAAATTACTTTGTTTTCCAGCTGCAACTGGAAGGAGGCTCCAACCCCCTAGTTTCTCAGGATACAACCTGATGGAAGCTGCAACTCCCCAATTCTCTGGCTACAACCAGAAGGAGGCTACAACCCCCAATGTTCTTTGGATACAACCGGAAGGTGGCTACAACCACCTTACCTTTCCCTTTCCTGCCACCCTGAAGTAGAAGTAGAATGATGGAACCACTATCACACTATCACTGTGAGATATATCATCGTAAACCTGTACCAATAAATCTGAACCATGCATCAACCTATACCTCAACCTGTAATCAACCTGTACCATAAACAAGTGCATCAACCATGCACCAACCTGTACCAAAAACCCTATAATCATCCTATACCATAAACAAGTGCATCCAACCATGTACCAAGTATGTACCAATCATGTGTCCAATACTCATCAACTATGACTCATTAATATGTACCAGCATCATCAACTATACACCTCATGTATGTGCCCACTCATCAACTACTTGTATCAACCATGTACTCAACATGTACCTCAACCAAAATATCTCATAAATTTCATCATCCAAATCTGATTTGTAGCTCTGTAATAGACCTGGTATATATGATCACATTCCTACAAACCTTCCTTAACTTTAACAACAAGAGACTAGCATTTTCATCAAACGTTTCTTTAGTCTCACATGCCTAGTTTTGGATTAGTCAACAACCCTAAC
>JZKD02S1962871.1:160762-184392 GCA_000966675.3 Picea glauca
AGCTCTGCAATTTACAGCTTTATGTCCAAAATTATTACATGCATAACATAAACCAAAAAATATAGTTTGATACCTAGTAGTTGAAGATATTCTGAAAGGAGGTGCTCTTATGAATACTTCTTCTTCTTGAGGCCTGTCTATTTGTTGTTGATTATGAAATCTGAATCTTCTCGATGGAGGAGTGTCCCTGTAATCTTCCTTGTATATCTTTTTATCCCCTTTGATTGTTTCTGCATAGCTTTTTGGATTTGTTTCTTGATCTGTTGTTTTGGATCTTGATCCCTTTTCTGTCTGATTGTATCCAAGTCCAGACTTGTCAAGATGAAATTTTTGACTGCTGATAATGTCATCCAGAACTTTTGAGTTATTCTGCATATTTTTCTTTTGAATATCCTTTCTTAGTGTGACAATCCCTACTTCCAGGTTTCCAATGATCCTGGCATTTCCTTCTAGTTGTTCTTTGAGTGCTTCTTCAATTCTTTTATCTTTCTTCTATTTGAACCTTCAATTTTGTGATCATTTTCTCTAGTTCTTGAGTGTCTTTTTTATTATCTAGTTATGATTGTAGTTTCTTGTTTCTCTTCCTTTCTCTTCTGATAACTTCTATGGAACTCATTAATTATTCTCTAAAGTCAACTTATGCCTCTTCAATTTCTTCTTCATATGCTTCTTCATATTCTTCTTCAGAGTCTTATTTATCAGAGTCTTATACTACCATGAATAGAACTCTCCTTGTTTCACTGCCACTGACTTCATCTTCATCTGATAATGAGATGTCTTCTTTGGTGAAAAATCTTTTCTTGAAAACTTTCTTTGTAGTTCTTTTACCTTTATATGTTTGTCTTCCTTTTGAGTAACCTTTATCATTTCTCTTTTTCTTATGAGGACATTTGTTAGTTACATGAAAAATACCATCACAATTAAAACAAATTAAAGGAAGCTTACCTCTATACCTACCGTTGGTTCCCTTGTTCAGTCTTTTGACAAAGTTGGCCACTTCTTCATCATCTTCTGAGACGTCGTTGTTGTTGCTATATTATTCTTGTTCCTTTTTCTTTTTCTTTGATATTTTGGATGATTTGAAGGCTTCTTCTTTTACATATGGATTTTCTTCTTCAGTTCTCATCTCATATGTTGTGAAGATTCCATGCAGTTCGTCCATGCTTATTGAGTTTAGATCTGATCTTTCTTCTAGTGTTGATATCTTAGGGTTGAATCTCATAGGATGAGATCTTAGTACCTTTTGAACAATTATAGATTCTTTGATTTCTTCTCCCAATCCTATGATTTCATTCACTGTTTCATCGACTCGTAAGAAGTAGGTTGTGATATCTTCATCTTCCTTCATTTTTAGTTGTTCGAACTGAGCTCTGTAAGTTTGAAGCTTTGTTTCTTTGACTTTTGAATCTCCTTCATAAATATTTCAAAGCTTGTCCCAAATCTCTTTAGCAGATTTACAATGTGCAAATTTGATGAATATTGTATCACTAAGACCATTCAAAAGTACATTTTGGCCTTGGAATTATTCTCATCGAGTTTCACTGCTTTGTCATTTGTTGGTGGAACTGCTAGTGTTGTGTATCCATCTACAATTGATTGCCAAACTTGAAATCCTTGTGCATGTATATATGTCTTCATCCTTATGCTCCAAAAAGCATACTTATGTCCATCAAACTATGGTATTCCATTTTTATACGAGTTGGTACTCTCCATGATCTACCTTTCAGTGGTTAAACTGATTTCTGAAGGAACCTGCTCTGATACCAATTGTTGGATTACTGAGAGAGGGGAGTGAAACAGTAATAGCGTAATTATAATCATTTTTCTTCAAATGTTATATCAATGTAGAATTATTATCCAATAATGATCAGTAAGAAATAAACAATCACACACATATAAAGTACACTAGTGTTTTACGTGGAAACCCAAATCGGGAGAAAACCATGGAATTATTTTTCTTATATGTCTTGAAGAATTACATTCATTAGAAGCACCAAATTCCTTTGTTTTCCAGTTGCAACTGGAAGGAGGCTCTAACCCCCTAGTTTCTCAGGCTACAACGTCAGGGAAGTTCCAACTCCCCAATCCTTTGGCTACAACCAGAAGGAGGCTACAACCCCCTATGTTCTCCGACTACAACTGGAAGGTGGCTACAACCACCTTTCCTTTCCCCATCTTGCCACCCTGAAGTAGAAGTAGAATGATGGAACCATTATCACACTATCACTGTGAGATATACCATTGTAAACATGTACCAATAAATCTAAACCATTCATCAACCATGCATCAACCTGTACCTCAACCTGTAATCAACCTGTACCATAAACAAGTGCATCAACCATGCACCAACCTGTACCAAACAACCTATAATCAACCTGCACCATAAAAAAGTGCATCCAACCATGTACCAAGTATGTACCAATCATGTTTCAACTACTCATCAACTATGACTCATCAATATGTACCAACATTTTCAACTATACACCTCATGTATGTGCCAACTCATCAACTACTTGTCTCAACCATGTACTCATCATGTACCTCAACCAAAAGCCCTCATCAATTTCATCATCTAAATAGGATTTGTAGCTCTGTAATAGACTTGGTTTATATGATGACATTCCTACAAACCTTCCTTAACTTTAACAAAAATAGACTAGCATTTTCATCAAACTTTTCTTTAGTCTCACATGCCTAGTTTTGGATTAGTCAACAACCCTAACTTGAAGTAATCATAACTTTGAACCTTTAATGTGTAAATATATGAAACTAATACACAATTTTATTCAGTATTTTTTATGCAATTCATCAAGGTTTCACTACTTGGAACCTCTCAGAAAAGGAGTTATAGAAAAAATGGCATACCTTGCTGAATTCTGGCTTATTCTAGAGAGCGACCTTGTAGAGCGTGCCCCGCACGAAATATTAGTTGAATTGATCTGAAACTATTACACAACATACTAGAGACTATACCCTAACCAACACATTTGGTCTCAATAAATTTGGATCTGTTATGAAGAATTTATGACGTTTTTACCCAAAACACTTGTTTTTGACTAGTTTCAGGACTAGCCACAAACCCTATTTGCCACGGAGTGTAACTCTCAAAATGAAACGACCCACAAGATGAATTTTTTTCCACATATACATGGGTATGTTTTCTCAATGGCATAGCAATTTAACGGTCTGAATCATTATAGAAAAACAAATTATAGAGAAAATGGTGAGATGACTTGTAAATAACATACCTTAGAAAGCACCATCAAAAGAATTTATCCTTCCTTGCATTTCGGCCTTCTTTTCTTCACCTTCCCTAAGAAATTTATCTTAGATATCCTTGGTTACCTCAAACACCTATATATATTCAATATTCTCAAGTGTTATTAAAATGAGAGAGCCTTGCCTCTTACTTATACTCTCCAAGTAGCTTCCTTAAAAACTTCTTCTAGGTCACTTGGCCCACTTTCCTTATTTTAGGGTTAACCCACTTCTAATTTCTCAATTAAATTTATTATTGAAATAATTTATTTTGTATTCACTTTGAATTATAATACACACATCACTTCACTTTATTATTTACCTTTTAAAATCTCTTAAACGACTTTGACTACTTTGACCTTTTGGGGCTTCTAGATGACATATGAGGGTCCTCCAACTTCATAAGGCCATAACTCTCAAACCATGAGGAGTTATGTGAAATTCCACATACCACCAAAAATGGAACGACATGTACTATCCATATATAATAGTATTACCTTCAAATATATCAAAAATAATACCTTTATCCATCAAACAAACGTGGGTCCATTACCCAAACCTAGGTTCTCCAACTTCACATGGTCATAACTCTGTAACCGTGAGGATTTATGTGAGGTTCTACATACCACTGAAAATGGCATGAAAAGAACTATCCATATAGGATAATTTCCTTGACAAATTCACTATCTTTCATCTCATTATTCCACAATTAAACATGTGTTCTCTTACTCCGCAAGGCGTCTTCCCGTGAGGGATTTCACCATAAGGGGACCACTTTGGATTTCATCCATATTTACTTCTTATCAACCATGACAAAAAAATAATGAATCATATTTACATCAAACAATATTGGGTCCATTACCCAAACCTTTGTGCTACGGGGCTTTCTTCAAGGTTTGAAATCAATGACAACCAACCTTAATCAACAAATGAGGCATGGATTACTATCTATTCAAAGTGTGCCTTTCAACTGGAATTTGACGCTGACAAAATTCGATGAGAAGTGTAAAGGCACGATCAACGTCAGAATATATATGGATGAATCAATGGACATGAGGAGTGCATACTTATCCTTCTTGACATGTTAGAGGAATGCAGGGCCACAATACTTATAGCAAGAGTATGTCCTCTGTATCTATGAATACCTCGTCTAAATTGCATGTGTGTTTATAGAACTGATGCATTTTACAGTAGTTGTGTTGTAGTTGTGTAAGCAGCTTGCTTGGAAATTTTGTGATGTTATTATTTCTCTCATAACCAACTCCTTTAGAATCACAATCTTGCTAGTTGTGATTCTCTCAGGAGAGGGTAGTGAATATAAGGTACTTTTTCTTCCTGCAAATCCAAATGTCTATATCTCAAAAGTTATATCCAAAAAAATATGTAAACTACATAGATACTACTGTAGGTTATTTTAGATGCAATTCATCAGGGATAGATCCTGGAAAGATTGGAAATAGAAATGATTCTGGAAGCTTTTTGTTTACACAAGATGGAGATTGTGATGCTGAACAACACCCCAAAAAGAATGTAGACAATGCAAGAGAACCCATATGTTAGAGTGGAGTGCTCTGTATAAATTGCATTGACTGTCTGGATCATACACTTGTTGCACAATTTTCATATGGTATGGAATCTTTAGGCCATCAGTTGTATGCTATGGGCTTGTCAAATGGACCCAAAGTGGATATTGATAGTGGCATTGCAGCTACACTAATGGAAATGTACGAGAGTATGGGTGATGCTCTTGCAATTCAGTATGGTGGTTTTGCTTTAGGATTATTACTTTATGTCTAAAGATTCTCTAATCTACTATTGTAGGTCTATAATGTGCCTCCACATAATTTCCAGGTCTTCATAGAGAGGTCACGAAAATTGAAAGCTACAGCACAAGCTCATGAGTTTTTGAAATCAATCAAATGATATTACAACAATGCTTATACTAATGGGGGAAAATTGTATGCGAGATTCCATAAATTATTGTATATTGGAAATAT
Source organism: Picea glauca (assembly GCA_000966675.3). Taxonomy (NCBI): domain Eukaryota; kingdom Viridiplantae; phylum Streptophyta; class Pinopsida; order Pinales; family Pinaceae; genus Picea; species Picea glauca. The sequence goes on from JZKD02S1962871.1 coordinate 166,018, forward strand.
TATTTGATTGAAAAGTAAAGCTAAAAAAGTGATCAATTTTACTTGATATTGATTCACCCCCCTTCCTCCCTCTCTCAGTATCAACAATTAGAAACACTCGTAGCACATGGATATCCAATATTTAACTTCCTAATTTTCACCATATTTATTTTATACAATAATGAAGTGAGCATGGACTTCTTTGGAGCTATAACTAATATTCTAAACCTCTTTTGGATGTGGGGATTTGAAAACAGATTCCTTGGATATTTTCAGCCAAAAGAAGGGAAGCTTGCTTTGTGGGAGATTGATTCAGATTACTATCTTCATGTTGGGCGGAATGGAGATTATGCATGCACTGATAGTCAATTGTAAGTGTTTACTTTCAACATTAAAGAAATTATGGTGAATGAACAGAGAGGTCTCATGGATATATATAATGCATGGAGTTTCACAAACTGTTTAACAAATATACTTGTACTCTACAAGAAAAAGTCAAAGATTGTATGAGTTCCAGTACTTGAAATTTTTGTCGATCAAATTTTATTTCAAGAAAGATTCTAATGCTAATAGAATGGAGGGTTTTGGAGAACCACTTCTTGATGCACTTATTTTTTAAATGGAGGTATTTGCTTGTTTCAATTTTTCATGTGTGAAATTTTTATTTGAAAAAGAACTCGGGTAGGTTTTCTCAAGTTCATTATTGTTTTTTGTTCCAAGCATTCACATTTTTGAAGGTCACACATAAGGAATACATCTTCAACACATTTTGTTTTGTGTATGGGTGCTTTGTGTGTTTTGTGTTGACGAGTAATATATCGAACACACATCTGTAGTTCAAGTAAAATTAATATTTTCAATACAAAAATAAAGAGTTGATAACTATAACAGAAAACGCTTGTTAATTTCTCTGCCTTATAATTTTTGCACCTTACTTATTAAGGGTGGATTCTGGTGCTAATTCCCTCTTTCATGTACAATTGCAGCCACGGGAAAAATACTTGTCAATTTGTTTGCCTTTTAATTTCTACACCTTACTTACTAAGAGTGGATTATGGCATTCATCAATGAGTATTTATGTCCTCTGCAGCTAATTTGAATTATACAAAAAACAACAAACTACTATTTGGGATGACCTATTTGGGTTGAGAAACAAATTAATGAAATTCTGTCTAAATATACAATCTAGTTTGAGGGGTAGAAGAACACAATTTTAGCTTCGAATAGATCTTTGTTTCAAAAGAATCCCCATTGTACAATCCTTTCAATCCAAATAAGAACAACATTATTGATGAATTTTGTACAACTAGAGAACTGAAAAAAAGATTATTGATGTTCAATGCAGTTAGATACAATTTTGTAGAACTCTAATCTCCCAAAGAATTCCCTTGGAGTGCCTTGAAGCTGCTAAAAAAAAACAGACTGGTGGAATATGGGTGGGTAAAAAAGGTATCTCTTGTATTATTAATTGTCTCAAAAACTTCCCACACCCCTTTCCTCTATAAGTGAGATGGGCTTTTGTGGGTTGTCTTTGGTTTTCTTCCTTTGGTTGTCTTTAACTTTAGATGGCTTCTAGGCACTGACTGGCCCATTATTTTGCCTCTTCTTGATGCCTGGCTTGATGACAGGTGTGACCAATAAACCCTGAGGCACCCTCAAAGGTGGAATCATCCTCGTAGATGAAGGTTGTAGTTCAGTCTGAACATATCAACACAAGAGAATAAAACAGTTAGCATCACATTTCAGTCAACAGAAATAAAAGTTTTGTTAAATAAATAGATACATATGTTTGTGTGTAGTCTTACCATTTCAGGTGAGGTACAATTATCTTATGAGGAAAATAGTTGTTTCCCAAACAATTTATAACATGCAAGCTTGTCTTCAATAGGCAGTGCTTCAATTGGTTTTTGGGGTCTTTTGGAAATGGAAATATTTTCAACACCACATTCTAGTGATGCCAATGGAGCTTCTTTGATTTTCATATTTCGGCCAGATTTAAAATTAGATGGCTTCTGAGCAACGACTATTCCATTATTTTTTAGATATCCCTTCTTGTTTGATGGTTCAAGAACATGTGTGTCCAATGACCTATGAGGCACTGTGAAAGTTTCCATTGTCCTCATAGCTAAAGGTTGTAATCCAGTCTGAACATGTCAACATAAGAGACTAAACAAGTCAACATCCTATTCCAGTTAATAGAATTAAAGGATGTGTTCATCCCCTACCAGATGTGTTAAAATTTGGTGCCCTACCATATTTCGATAAGATTCAATTTTAAATTCAGCACACTGAGCTGTTTTTCTACAATAAACAACTATATTCCTTTTTTGGATATCCCCTAAATTTGCAAAAAATGGCAGTTTTAGTGTTGGATTTCAAAAAAACTACGGTGAGATACTTTATATATTTCTCAAGTAAGTGTAAGGAGATGAAGGGATTGGGTTCACAATGTAGAAGACAAATGTGAAAGGGAACCTTTCATACTCTATGCTTCATTGACAAATCCATCTATTACTTTTGTCGGTGATTATATTTTTGTTCTAATGACAAAAACTTAGAAGTCTATTGATTGTTGTGAATAAACATATCTAACTAATTAGAAAATGCTCCTATTAGAGGGAGAATAAACCCAAGTGGGATACATGTCATTTATTCATTTAGATTGTCTATTGTTATAAGATTGGTTTCTTATATTCCAATCATCGGTTTTTAATCTATATTGTCTTCAGATGCAAACATACAAGCTTAGCTAAATTTACAATATTCTACAAGATTCCTGATAGCTTTGAGGTATGCCTCAATATTTGAAAATTTGTCTTTTCCTTAGAAGATCTACGAAATTATTTCTTCTGCAAATTGATTTTCTCATTGTGGGATTTTCTAGTATGTTTTGATTTTCATAATATTGGTTGTTTGCAGGACTCTTCAATAGATGCAAATGGTGTAAGAAACTATCACCATGTTACCCGCATAAATTTAAGTCAGGATATGGCACCGATCCATAAACAAAATCAGAAATTGGTTCCTAACATTGACTACAGTGCATTAAGGGAATCTGGAGCTAAAAATTTAGATCTTTAGGTGAAAGGAGAACTTTATCTAGTAGACCTTGTGTCCAAATCTCATCCCAATTTCAAAAAAATAACAGGACTATGCCGGTTTGTATGCCATGGAAACAATGGTCTTCTAGGATACTGTAAAAATTTAGATGGTAACCGGATTTCCCTTGAACAAAAAATCCATGATCTTAGTGTCAAATTAAATCATCTCCATCACTCAAATATGGTTCAGTATCATGAAATCATAAGATTGAACCAAATAATAGAAATGTTGAATCAAAGACATGTGTATGAATTGCTTCAAGTGAAATCCAACTCAACAAAAGAAATTGAAATGTTGAAAAATGATATAGATCGTCTCCAAAAGAGACTCTCTTTAATAAAGGAAACTCCAATGGGGTTGAGGAATAGATCAAACGAGTTGAAACCATTATCATTTTTGGTAAAGAAGGGAGGTGCCTATAAACAAAGGGTGTTTGGGGTGAAGTCCATATTAGATCCAAGTTCTACTGATATTGTGGATTTCTGCAAAATTGTGTTGAATAAAAGTGACATTAAATCAATGCTCAAACAACCAAAATTTGATGCTTTGAGGGAAGAAGTAGTTAACCAATTCATTGAAAACTTAACAATTGATGTAAAGGATGTTCAAGGAGTTTTTGATGATAGAGGGATCAGCAGGGAATCATATGCAAGTCTTTTTAAAGTTCTGAGAGAGGGAATGTTGAATGTCGGAATTAAGAAGATTTTGGTTCCTCGCCCTTTTCATGTGCAAAAAGAGCTTGGACTACGAAACAAAAAAATTGTTGATTCTTTGGGAGATGCATATCAATTAGAAGCAGTGCACAAAGTTGCAAGTAAGAATAAAAAGAAATTATCAAGTGAAATTATTCCATGAATGAGAAAAAATAACTTGTGGTATGACCTAGAGCGGGTATTACAGCTTATGGTGAGGTACTATGACATCTCTATTGAGGAGGTATGTGGGAAATTGATTGTTGTCCTAAAATTGGATGAGATGGAGTTAATCAACAATGAAAAATATGAAAGAGTTTAAATCAAATTAATGAATCATGCATTAGATCCAAACTTTGATAAGACAAGTGATAAATATTTTCAAGTTCAATCTGAAGATCATATTTTTTGGTTGGGAATTTTTCATCTCAACAAGGAGTCCCATGAGTCCTTGAAATTTGTTTTCATTAAAACATATTTACCATAAATTATGTCTTCACATGGAAAAATTATATGTGGAAGGATATTATTCATATTTTGTGGAATGGCACCTTGCAACTGATTTAAAAACTCTCAAGTGTATGTACAAAATTTCTCATGGTGCAAATGCAATGCATAGCTTCTTATATTTCATGAAGAAAAAAACAAAAAGATCGAAGTTGGAATGGTGGTATTTTGAGTTGTCATCAAAACCTTACTCCCAACCATGATCAACTTGATCCAAATCTAGATGCAGTGCTTCATATACCATTGATTAGGGTGAACATGTTCACTTTGCATGCATTTGTGAGAATTGTTGATAAGATGGTGTATTTATCTATTTTGTTTGCATTGAGAAAAACCCCATAGGCTGAAAGTAAAAAGCCAATTGAGGCAATTGAACGTGTTCTTTCAAAAGAAGGTTTGCATGGTGGACATGTTAAAATTGAAAAATATATTAAGAGGTCAGGTACAGGAGGAAATCTTCCAGCAAAGCCGTCAATGTCAGGTGCCAAGGCACGTCATTTTCTTGAAAACAAATGTGGACATGGATGTTGGGGATTGTATGAATAATTAATTGATGCAGAAAATGATCGCACTAGTGAAGGGCGTGAATCAACTAGAAAGAACAAATGTGCTTGGAGGTCACTTTCATATTTTTTTCTACTGATGGATAAGGAAACATTCATGGAAGGTGATGCAATAACCTTTCAAGAAGATATTATAGACTTCATAAGAGAAATGTTAGAAGCTTGGGGAGACAACCATATGACACATTATATGGTATGCATATTAATTTTCATCCCACTAGTACTTTCCTTTGTACGCTTCTTTACTTTACATAATTTATTGTAAATTAACTTCATTTTGTACATTTGTTTGGTATTCTAAGATAGATTGATGCCAATGTTTGTAGCATCAATTATTTGCACATGGACCATGGTTTGCAAGAAAATATGGAAGCTTGGCCATTTGGGGTACACAGGGTATGGAGAAATCACATAAGCTAGCTCGTACCATTTACCATAGATGCACATAGAAAGGAGGGGGTGCCAATCATTCATATGTTCTTGTGCAAATGGGTCAAGCATTTTATAGGAATAAAATACATGGATTTAAGAAGAAAAAACACCTTCCAGAAAAAACTAAACTTAGTATAGTGATAAGAACACCAGAGAAAAATAGAAAACGTAAGATATCTGATGTTTCTGAAGGTGGAGTTGGGACAAGTGATAGGTATGCAATCTATATGTTAACTTTTATACCCTCTTAATTTAATAATTTATTGTTTTTAAAGTCTCATTATCATATTTTTTTTTGTATATGTGACCCTCTATCAATGGGACCTTCCACAAGAAATTCAAGTTTCCTATAATTTTATTCTCTTCCAAACAATTTTGTAAGTTGTTAAGTTTATCAACTTTATGAAGCTTATATTTTGTGTGTCAAATAATTACTTAAGGCAAGCTAGAAAAATATTAATTTTGGTATCAAAACTAACCCAACTCTTGTACATGTCAGCAGGTAAAACGTGGACATTTGAACCCCATAAGTCTAGAAATCCATCTTCCAGATGCTTTAGGATTCATTACGTCCAAAAATCCATATTTTCCCATATCTTAATTGGTTGTAAATGCATCAAATATTCAGAGACTTGGACCTACATTCAGTTGTTTGGGTTTATGTAATTCTAATGTTGCACTTTATGGATATATTCAATTATTATATTGCATGGCCATATTGTAGTGTTTATCAAGTTGTGAATTGCATGTCATTTTGTAAACATAGATACTTGTATTACTGGAATAAAATTGAATTGTCTTCCCCTCATAGAGAAGCAATTCTAATTTTGTTATTGGCAAATGAACATCGTATATCTTTTGTAACTCCATTGTAACAGAATTAGAATTGTATAATTCAGTCACATCTAGAATTGTATTGGGTTCAATTCTTTTGGTTTTGTTGTCTCATTTTTTTTTTTCTTTTTTGTATTTTTTTTCACAATTAATAATTTAAGTCACGTTACATTTTAATATGCTTCCACACATATCAACGTGATTGGGTAATGCGACTTGTTAAGAAAGTACCAGTGATGGTAGCTACTTGGTTTATTTGTATATCTTATTCAGTATAGCCATCTCCATCAAAATTTGAAGGAACCCAACAATGACCATGACAAAAACATAGAAAAGTCCTACAATTAAATCCAACAAAGAGAAGAAGGGACAATACATGCCAAAAAGAAAAGAAAAATGTTGGAGGTCAAATATGGGACCTCAAAAGGATTATTTTTTTGGTACATTTTCCTTCATATAAATTCAGCATTTGCTTGTCTGACCCTTGTAGTCATGAGTAGGAAACAACAATGTGTCCTTTGGCAATGTGAAAATATGACACGGGATGAAAGATCATGTTGTGGGTATCGAACTATACAGTTAAGAGGTTATACTACAGACCAAAGAATTGAACATTAAACAACAAAACAATAAGAGAAATATGGAAGCAAGCAATTTGAACCTTGATAGGATTTTGTAGCCCAAGACATGTACATGTAGACTTACAAGTCTAAGAATTATGACATTTTAAGAATACAACCTTTTCATTATTGGCCACGATAACCTACTATGAAATTTCTTAGATGGTGGCAAGTTAAATGCCAGTGAAACATGCTTAAACCTTTTAATTCTAGGATCCTCCTTGTTGGCACAGGGGCAGACCCAGGGTTCACTCCAAGAGTGCACCAACAAGCCCTAGCTACTGGCCCTTTCGACAACACCTGCGAAGTAGATGTAGTCTCACCCGAAGCAGCTAAGAGGGGAGTTGCAAGATAGAGATGTATACAACTAGCGGAATATCAAGTGGAACTAATACAACAATAATGCAGCATTCATATATCTCTTATCAGCTAGATCTACTCTGCGCAACAATAAATCTGATCTAACAAAATAATGCAAATAAAAGTATAACAATGACAAAGATCCAGGCATCAATCACACATACGACACAAAATATACGTGGTTCACCCTCTCTCTAGGGCTATGTCCACAAAACTGTGCTTATGATATATTAAGATAAAGCTTACAGTTCTAATCTGCACTCTTAATCAGAAGATCTTCTCTCTCCTTCTCTTTGTCTCCCACCTTCCTGCGCACCCATCTGCAAGACTTGATCTTCACACCTAGTTGAAGATCTTACAATACCAGAAGGCTCTCACTCTTAGCACTCCTCTCTCTCATAATATAATAATCTCACAATCAACAACAATCAATATCAATACCCCACACTAGTACCGACCTGACCTAGGTCCTCTCGACCTGTATTTATACATTATAGTCCCTCACCAACAGCCTTAGGTCGAAACCTAGGTGTTAAAAACCCTAATTACCCAAAACCCTAGGTGTCTAAAACCCTAGGTCAACTTGACCCACCTTTTCAGGGCTTTGCCAACCTATCTTTCCTCCCTTCTCGCGTGGTGCTCCAAAGCATCGAATGGTGGATTTATCTACTTGTTGAATTGTCCTCGATCCATCTTCCTTGTTCATATGTCATCCTCGATCTCCACATCCAATGGCTTTCTTCTTTGTACTTCACTCCGAATTTTCTACTCTTTTTCTTACTTCGACCCAGTGACAATCACTATGTCTCCTACATAGCTCACATTTGACCTTTTCTTCCTCAATATTTGCTTCCTTCCATAACCAAGGGCCAACATGCCCCCAACACTCACCTATGAATCGTCCCAAGGCACTTCAGATCTGATCCTTCCATTTCACTTTGACTTTGGACTACACAGTGCAGCCTTTGCTTTCTACTTTATACCTCCTTCCCATCCTTGTAAAGATTGTCTTTTCTGTGTCTGGTACCCAGTTTCAACTGCACCTGGTACCTAGACCCTTTTCTCCTTATTTTACTAAGAGTTTTGAGGCAACTGGTTGTCATAATACAACTTCATCCGACTCCCATTCACTAATCCTTCTTTCCATTATCCCTTGAATGTCTTCAGTTGCGCAGCTCCTCCTTTCGTAACATAGGCGATCTCATATGGTCCAAGCCAGTGTGTTTTGAACTTCCCTGGATGTCTTATAAATTTACTGTCATACACCAGTACTAAATCACCTTTCTTAAATGCCTTCTTCTTGATGTGTTTGTAATGATAGGCCTTCTCTCTTTCCTTATGTACCTGCTAATGGAATCCTGCAATAAATATGTCTTCTTCTAGTTCAACCAGTTGGGCAAGCCTCTCATGAACAAAGCCAGTATCATCCATGTCTGTAATTAAAACAATTCTTAAGCTTGGTACCAAGTGCTCCATCGAGACAATAGCTTCGAGACCATAAACCAACTTGAAAGGGGTTTGCATTGTTAATTTCTTGCAAGTGGTTCTATAAGTCCAGAGTATGGTTGGTACTCTTAAATACCAGTCATCCCTGTTCACACTGCAAATCTTTGTCAATGTTGTCTCCAAGATCTTGTTGAATGCTTCAACCGTTCCATTTTCTTGTGGATGGTAAGGTGTAGTCTTCTGATGGTGAACTGTAAATTATTTAGTCAGGGCTTCAACTGTCTTATGGATGAAGTGTGTACCTTGATCACTCATAAGGGCCTTAGGGCATCCAAACCTGGTTATTATGTCATCAAATATAAAATGCGCAACTGTAGTTGCACTATAGTCCTTGACTGCTCTTGCTTTGGCCCATCTAGTCAGGTATTATGTCGCAGTGATAATGTACCTTGCTCCTATGCGCTTTCCTTGTGGGTTTATAGGTCCCACAAAGTCAATGGCCCACTTTTCAAATGCTTGTAGGGTCATCTATGGTGATAATGGCATTTCATATCTTCAGTATGGTTTTCCAATTCTCTGGCATACATCACATGCTCTAGCATACTCTTTAGCATCTTTGTGTAATGTAGGCCACCAAAGGCCAGCTCGTAGAACCTTCTTCGCAGTTTCTTTCCCTACGTAATGTTCTCCTGCGATGTCTTCATGAGATTATGCAAGGATCAGTGGGTGCTCTGCCTCCATCACACATCTTCTTAGTATCTCATCAAATCCCATCTTATATAGCTGACTAGCTATCAGTGAAAAGTCTACAGCGCGCACCACTAGTTGTTTCTTTTGGGAAATTGTATACTCACTTGGAACCATTCCTGTTGACAGAAATTGGACTATGTCTGTCAAGTGTTCATCCATCTTCTGAATGGTGAGTAGTTTTGCATATGGTAGTGTATCCTCTAGACTAGTGGTTTCTTCGCCATGTTCCAACCTCGACAGGTGGTCGGGTCCCTTGTTCATTCTTCATGACTTAACTATGATCTCAAAATCATATTCTTGAAAAAGGAGAAGCCATATTCATATTCACCCCCCCAACACTGGCTTATTGACTAGGTACTTTAGCACAGAGTGATCAGTAAACATTTTAATGTGTCCTCCTAGTAAGTAATGGTGGAATTTTTGCAGTGCGTACACCATGGCTAATCCTTCTCTCTCTATAATAGTGTAATTGATTTCAGATGTAGATAGATTTCTGTTGGCAAATGCTAATGGATGGTCGATATCCCCTTCTCTAGGTTGTGCCAATAATGCTCCTAATGCAATAGAAGAAACATCGACATGGACATGAAATTCTCTGCTCCGGTCTAGAAAGACCAGAATGGGCACAGTCACCATCTTTTGTTTCAGTGTGTCGAATCTCTGCTGGCATTCGTCTGTACAACCAAACTGACAGTCTTTATTTAATAAATTCTCCATTGTCGCAGTAATCTAAGCATGTCCTTTAATAAATTTTCTGTAATAACCAGTATGTCCTAGCACAGTTCACATTTGTTTGACTGAAGTAGGAGGTGGTAAGTCGACTATAATTTCATTTTTTGATGGATCAACCAGCAATCCTTTCTTGCATACAATATGTCCTAATAATACTCCAAATGGTGAGAAGAAGATGCACTTCTTCAAATTTAAAGCAATTTGACACTGCTTGCATTTGTCCAACATTAGTCTTAGACATTCAATATGATTTTTCAGAAAACGAAAAACAGTCCAGTCATCAAAATAGGCTTCTAAACAATTATGCAAAAATTCTTTGAATGCTTCGACCACCACCCTGGAGAAGATGTTTGGGGCATTATTCAGTCCAAATGGCATCACTGTGTATTGTTAGAATCCCCATTATGTGGAAAATGTGGTCTTGTGGTGGTCCTCCTTCGCAATCTGGATCTGATGGTATCCTGAAAATCCGTCTGTAAAAGAATATACTTCCTAGCCTCCCACGTTATCCAACACTTCGTCTGTGAATGGTGTAGGGAAAGGATCATGAAAAAAAGCATCATTCATATTCATGAGATCTATGAAGATCCTGATCTCACCCGTCTTCTTGTCTTGCACCACCATAGGGTTGATCCACTCTGACTCTTCGACAGGTTCAATAATCCCTACTTCTAACATTCTTTCGAGCTCAATCTTCACTTTTTCCTTATATTTTGGGTTCAATCTGTAGGGTATTTGCTTGAATGGCTTCGCATATAGTTTCAAAGGTATTCTCATCTCTCCCATAGGTCCTTTTATACCCTTCATATCAGTGAAATTGGTCAGAAACAAGTCATGATACTCGTGCAGTAATTCTATAATTTTGTCAATGGTAGCAGCATCCCAGTAATCTCCGACATTGGGAAGATTTGGTGTCTCCTCTGTCCCAATATTGACTTTCTTTATCTTGATCGGTTGTCCAATGAATGGAAACTCAACTCCTGGTCCTTCCACATCCCTATGGCCTTATGTCTCAGTGATGTTTACCTTCCTCAGATCGCCATCTGCGTCGGCATTAATGTTGTAACATCCTTGTAGTTTTTGGAATGGCACAGTCCATTCATCCTCTTCTTGATCCAAAGGGAGGCTAGATGCCTCCTTAAATACTTTCTGCCTCACAATCTATAGTGCTTGATCTACTGAAGGAAATTCACTTTCAAACAAAAAGGTGGTTACAAAATTCTGAAGCATACCTTCCCAATCTGTAGTGATGAGGTGCAGCTCCGCTTGAAGGTACCAGTTAATAGGGGTTGTGTCCAGCATGTTAATGAAGCTGTGTACCCATTGTTCTCGAGGAATGTCTCTCCAGGCTTCTTCGTAGCTTTGCACATGGTCCTTTGGGCAGCTTTAACCTGTGTACCTCACTTCACAGCTTCCTACTTTTGTTGATAACCACGTTGTCATCAAGGTTCGACATTGTGTCCAGTTTGTAATATTTCTTTTGTGCATCCCCCACCATCTTGATGGTGTAGATTCCAAGGCCTCGTCCATAGCCAAAAACCTCTGTTGTGCTAGTACACTTGTTTCAAAATATGATAATAAGGCTTCTAGAGGGTTCAGACCATCAAAGGTAGGCAAGTTACTTATTGTTGTACCAATCCAGCAAACTTCTTTGGTCACTCAAGCACATCTCCTTGTGGATACTTCATACATCTGGTTCTGCTAGTTCTCCAGTGCTTCTTCTGAATTTGATGAATATGGGTTGTCACTTTTCCAAATTAGATTTCCATCGGCAGTAGGCTTGATATAATCCTATTGTCTGGCTGTTAATTTATATATGTTTTTCAGCTCATATTTGTGGTCTTCTTCTCAGATGGGATCTGTATATCGCAGACCCTCATATGGATATAAGGGTGCAATGACACTAAGGCAAACTCTTTCAAATGTCATGCATATTTTCTTTAAATCAACAACAGTAGAATTTTCGAAGGCCCAATCAATTCCTAGCAATGCAGGGTAAGGGAAGCTATCATCAACAATTTCAATTACCTCAAAATCTACAAAGGTACTAACTCCATTGATGTCCACAGGGACATGCTCCAATCATCCAAATGGGCTGAAAGATTGTTGATTATCCATTCTAAGCCTAATAGGGGAATAGATCAACATCGTTTTTCCCATTAGTGCCCAAGTTTGCTTCGTCATGACATTGACCTCTGACCCTAAGTCGAGGACCACATAGTCTATATCATACTCTCCTATTTGAGCATTCAAATGTAATTCTTTGTTTGTTCTTCTCTTCTTACCAATCTGGTGTACTACCCTATTCAATAAGGGGTCTACCTTTCCTAGCTCATATTTCCTGATTAGGTTCTATAACTCTTGCACAACATTCTCTCCTCAAATTAACTTAAGACAAGCATAAAAAAATTTGATGAGTTTACTTACCTCTTTTCCTTCTTTCAGTGAAGTTGATTGATAAAATGCCTGAGGCATTCCATACTCTTTTATTTCTAATCGCGTTTTATATGAGGATCCTTAGTCCCCCATAAACTCTTGTCTTGCTTCCTCAAAGATTTGTCTTTCTTTCCTTGCATCAAAATCCTGAGTCTTCTCCATAGCTTTCCTAATACCTGACTCTTCTGCGATCTTTTTTTGGATTGTTCTATCTTATCCTGTAGAAGCACCTCCTCGAGTAATAAAAATGACTCTAGGGTTTATTCCACATGGTTCGGCATATATCAGTTGCACTTGTGGGTTCTGTTGGGGTCCTTGTATTTCCTGAAGCTTAGCTAGCAGCACAGGTTATTCTTCTATGACATGCTCGAAAGAGTTACAATAACTGTAGGTTTTGAAAGGATTTTGACAATCCCTTGCCAAGTGTCCTGGATGCATGCAGTTATAATAGATTATTTTTCCTCGACCTCAGCCCATACCTCCTCCGCGTCCTCACCCTATGTATCCACTGCGAGGATTGAAGTTTCCTCTCCCTGGAGAGCTGTACTGCGGGGTGTTTCATTCTTGTTGTACTTCACCTTGAATCTTGTATATGTCCCTTGACCTCTCATGCATGAGATCGTAAGCTCTACAATATAGATCATCATGCCCCACTGATTTACGGAATGTGCAATACAAGTTTTTGGGTGTCTGAACATACTTCTTCATGTAATAGCACTTACCTGGGTGATGCCTATTTCTTCATACATCTCACCAGGGCAGGTTAACTTTCTTCAAGGGGCTCGGCACTCCTGAGGCCAAATACTCATGAAATAGGGGACAATGTTCTTTATCATGACCTTCATATCTGCATCTTATACACCAGATATCTTCTTTTTTGTCCTTCCCCTTGTCCTTCTTCATATCCTCGACCTGTAGAGACAAACTAGTGAGATGGCTCAAGATTTGGCTCATGCCTGAGCTAGATTCTCCCATAGGTGTTGATTCAAGATTCACGGAGATCTCCAAATATTCTGCCTACAATGCAATCTTTTGTTGCATCAGAGGGACTCTGATGTGTGGTAACATCATCACGATGAACCATTCTTTGTTCTGTTCATCAGGGATCTGAAAAGTTAATCAACCTATTAGTGTCTTGAATCTCTGGTCGAACTCCCAAACAGGCTCTGCTACCTTTTGTTTGATCTATTTTAGCTCTGTAATACATTGTGACTCCAACTTAGGTTTCTTAAACCCTGCAATCAGTGCATTCTTGATCTCATTCAGTGGCTTAGGCTACGCCAGTCCTTGGACAAGTTTCATGTACCAGCTCAGCGCGTGGTCCCTTAGCGTAGTGTTGAACTGGGTTCTCTTCATGGCTTCATCGGTGATACTTTTAATATTCCACACAGCCTCACACAAGAACCAGTGTTGATCAGGATCCTCAGATCCATCTCCCCTGAAGATAGGGAGCCTCATCTCATCTTCCATAGAGTTCCCTAGGCTTCCTGTCTGAGTATAGGATGAGTTGCTAGTAACAACACTCTGAAGACTTTGGTGGTTCTGGCTATTCTTGTTGCTTGGTGATATTGAAACAACAAGAGGTTTATTGTTACTTATTTCAATAGACTGCACAGTTCCTGAGGTTTTCGACTCGCTTTGGCGAAGTTCTTCAACTTCCCCTTCTTTTGTTCTAGTGGGTTCTGAATGTTCTTCATCGGTTAGATATACCTCTTCTCCACTATAGAAACCCTCTTCTCCATAGTTTTTCTTAAACAGGTTCTTAAGGTGAACCCCTCTGAATACTCTTCCACTGCGCATATGTTCAGCTTCTGTGTCACTGTTGTTGTCTGAATTTCTAAAAATTAGGCTTTTTAGGTCCAACCAATCTACTCTATCTTCAAGACGTTCTTTTCATGCAACAACATCTTGATTCTCATCTTCAGAAAGTGAAACAAATTTCCTCTGGGTCCTTTGAAAAAGTATCTCTCGGATTGGCTATATGATTCTACCCTATCAACAACAAATTTGGTGATATACCCTCCAATGGTACTATCAAACCAATGATCTACTGCTCTGGATACAGCATTGTCAACTCTCTTGACCTTCTGGATCAATGTTGGTGTCGAAACCATGGGAGGTCTAGATTTGATCTCGAAATGGGTATCAGCTAACCTAGCCAACCACTTAAACAACTCCTGGTGGATTCCTCCAAACAAGATCTTGTGAATGTCGGTGAAGAGGTGTCTTTGTAACCAATTTTCAGTACTCAGTTTAGGGTTCTGGTTCTAGGATTTAGCGAAGTCCCTTTCTTGATCCTCTATCCACTTTTGAATCTATGTCTTTGATGGGAACCACCTTGACATTCCCTTACACAGATTCCAATCCCGACAATGGAACCATTTGTTGGCACAGGGGCAGACCCAGGGTTCACTCCAAGAGCACACCAACAAGCCCTAGCTACTTGCCCTTTCAGCAACACCTACGAAGTAGATGTAGTCTCACCCTAAGCAGCTAAGAGGAGGGTTGCAGGACAAAGATGTCTACAACCAGGGGAATATCAAGTGGAACTAATACAACAATAATGCAGCATTCATATATCTCTAATCAACTAGATATACTATGTGCAACAATAAATCTGATCTAACACAATAATGCAAATAACAGTATAACAATGAAAAATATCCAGGCATCAATCACACATACGACACAAAATATACGTGGTTCACCCTCTCTCTAGGGCTACGTCCACAGAACTGTGCTTATGATATATTAAGATAAAGCTTACAATTATGATCTACACTCTTAGTCAACAGATCTTCTCTCTCCTTCTCTCTGTCTCCCACCTTCCTACGCACCTAGTTGCAGGACTTGATCTTTGCACCCAACTGAAGATCTTACAATACCATAAGGATCTCACTCTCATCACTCCTCTCTCTCACAATACAATAATCTCCCAATCAACAACAATCAATATCAATACCCCACACTAGTACCGACCTGACCTAGGTCCTCTCGACCTCTATTTATACATTATAGTCCCTCACCAACAGCCTTAGGTCGAAACCTAGGTGTTAAAAACCCTAATTACCCAAAACCCTAGGTGTCTAAAACCCTAGGTCAACTTGACCCACCTTTTCAGGGATTCACCAGCCTGTCTTTCCTCCCTTCTCACGTGGTGTTCCAAAGCATCCAATGGTGGTTTTCTCTGCTGGTTGAATTGTCCTCGATCCATCTTCCTTATTGATCTGTCATCCTTGATCTCCTCATCCAATGGCTTGCTTCTCCGTACTTCTCTCTGGATTTTCTTCTCTTTTGCTTACTTCGACCCAATGATAGTCATTGTGTCTCCCGCGCAGTTCGCGTTTGACCTTTTCTTCCTCGATCTTTGCTTCCTTCCATAACCAAGGGCCAACACTCCTTATCAAATCATTCCTCTTTGTTGTAGCATAATACCCTATGGTTGAATTTGTGAAAGAGAAAAGTAAATCCTATTGATACCTTTAAGAATAATAAGATATCCCATTAGCAAATTTTTATACTTCTCCATCATTGACAATATTTAATATTATATACAAATTGATCCAAAGACAACATTACAATGATTTGTTATAATCAGTTAATACTACTATACACACAATTATGGTTTAAATTCGATCCAGTGAACCCTACAAAGACCACATCGAAATCAAGCTATGTCAATTACAGCCTATAGGTAAATGATAAGTTCTTTGTCATTTGTAATCAAAATATCCCCCAACAATTATCATTGGGTATTCCCTATATCATCCAAATGAACATAACATGTAGGAGAAATCAAGTGGCTAACCCCATGATCAAGTAGTACATTAATTTCACTTAAAACTACATCAATACAATACACAAATTCCCATGATGGGCACACTATCACAACTTCATGTCATTCTGTTATATATCAATGTCGATATTGGATTCAATTGTGGCTTCTAATTGAAGTTGCACAACTTTGAATTCATAATAATTGGCAGATAACTATATAATCATGACAACATATAAAAAAGCATATAAGTCAATCATAAAGTATCACAGAAAACATAAGCAAAACAATCAAATATGCTAGCTACGGGGCAAGATTACCCCCTTCAACGTACTCCTATGCTACCAAAACCTAGACCCCCTAGATTCCTTACTACACAACCTTTCTGGTACATAAAATAGTATGAAACTCATGGGGAATTCTCTCAAGATGTTTCCTAATTGCTAAGTAACCTGGTTTGTGTTCATGTTCAAATTCATGGAACAATGAAGTTAAAAAAAAAATCATCTCTGCAAAGAAATACGATCAAATTTACCATTAAGTTCGATAGAAATAATTAATCAAATTCCATTATAACTTCATATATTCAAACATATATATATCTATTAACATCAAATTTGACCCAAAAATATGTCAAATTAAAAGTCAAGATGAATACATACATGCATACATAAATATATTATTTTGTTTTTACATTTTTGAAGTTAAACAAAAAAATGAAAAGGGTACAATAAGGGTGGGAAAGTGTCTAGGTATGATCCAACACAGATCAAAGAATCGATGTCTAAAAATAAAAATCACTATGTTGTCATATTTCCCGGAAACGCAGTATCAATCAAAAATGCAGCGCCAACCTTGGAGAGGACTTTTCAAAGCCTTCCACTACTCCAAATCCAGATCTAAAAGGCTCAATGGAAACTTGAGGGTATCTAGTTGTCATTAGACACCTCAAGAAAATCAAATGGACACCTTTTTACAGAGAAAATATGTTTTCCCAAATTTACTCCCAGAAGCGCAGCAAAGGTCTTGAAAAAGTGACAAAGACCTGTTTTTTATCATGTTTTTTGGATTTTTTTTCAACACTATGATCTGAAATTTCCAACAGAGCATATATATGTGAAGTAAGTCTCAATACCTATCCAATCATGTAACTTTTTCATCATTTATATCCTCTGAGAGAAAGCGCAGTGTGGCCACGTTGCGCTTCTGTACATCAAAACTGTCAAAATACCAAAAATTTCAAAATTTGCCAAAATTGTCAAAATTCCTTGCAATTTGTTTATGGGACTCCTTGTGTGATGGTTTTACACAATCAGTAATGCATCATCCAATATATCAAGGCTATAACTCCTCTTTGGCTTCTTTAGGGATTTCCTTAGCCTCTTTTTCATGTTTTTGAGCTAACTTCATAATCACTACAATTGAATTGTGTTTTAAACTCCAAAATATTAACACTACAAAGTTGAGACCCCTAATATAGATTTATGTTCACTTGAGGAAATTTGCATAAGTTTAAACACATATTTGACATATAGTGAACCTACAAATATTGAGAAGCAAGTGCATATCAAGATGGTCCATAAGGAAATAAGGTTTCGAGGCAAATAGTTAATTTCTTGTCTCTAGATATTGCTAGAAGAGCAGAATGCAAAAACACCAAATGGGAAAAAAATGTAGAGATCATGAAGAGATTTTCCATTTTCCATGTAAGAACAAAATTAAGCGGGAAGTACAGTTTGAATTTTGCAAGGCAAGATCATTACACTACTTGTGCAATAAATCAAAAACTAATACACATATTCTCAAATCATACAACTCAACCATGTTGAGAATTTTATAAATAAGATAGATGTGTATTTTGGACTTGCATTGAAATATGGAACAAGAATCGATGTCTAAAACTAAAAATCACTATGTTTTCATATTTCCCATAAACGCAGCATCAATAAAAAATGCAGCGCCAACCTTGGAGAGGACTTTTGAAAGCCTTCCACTACTCCAAATCCAACTCTGAAAGGCTCAATGGAAACCTAAGGGTATCGAGTTGTCATTAGATACCTCAAGAAAATAAAATGGAAACCTTTTGATAGAGAAAAATATGTTTTCCCAAATTTACTCCCAGAAGCACAATGAAGGTCTTGAAAAAG
>JZKD02S1962871.1:184702-212845 GCA_000966675.3 Picea glauca
CTCCAAAATCTCAACACTGCAAAGTTGAGACCCCTAATATAGATTTATGTTCATTGGAGGAAATATGCATAAGTTTAAACACATATTTTACATATAGTGAACCTACAAATATTGAGAATCAAGTGCATATTACTAATCAACCCTTGATCACTTTATCGAAAGTGTTTTGTAAAATATTGGCCAAAAGTTCTATCTCTATAACTGAACCCAAAGATTTTGAAATAAAAAAATCAAGACATATTGCCTTCATTAGATGTCACTACATTTTGGACAATGCCATCACCATAGGGGAGGGGATGGAATGGGATAGATGCTTGGTTATATGTTCCATGATCATCAAAATCATTTTCACTAATTCATATGATATAGTGGAATTTCATTTCAATATCAACATTCTTAATGTCTTTGGTTTCAACCATTCTTCACAAATTTTGTGGATACCTTTTTTATTGTTGGCATGATCAATGATTTTTCAACAAGGAAAGATGTAATAAAATTTTCCACTTCAAGTTGATCACAATGTTTTCATTTGGGTGTCTTCCTTGTATGTTATGGTTGTAGAATAATTTGATATATTCTTCAAAATAGGACAGCTTAGGGAATTATAAAAGGGTATCTTGTTACTATCTCTTGAGGGTGGAAATCTTGTTAATGGGAATTTTTCTCATGACTCGTTCCTTAACTTAGTTCAAAGAGAAGGAAATTTTTGATAACACTATGGATTTCATATATAAATTTCTAATTATTTTGTTAGTTCCAATATGAAAACAGATTATCACATAGTTCCTTATATTGGCCTAGGGAGATTCTTTTGATTATCTTGTAGGGAAATGATGACCATAATTCAACTCGAGCAATTTTTTGTATCTCTAGGGATACCTTTTACATTTCATGCGACTTCACCCAATGAGATTTAGGATGTTAGAAGGTACAATTTGTATTTGAACCAAATTCTTGGTTTCACCCATTTGTACTACTCTTCTTACTGGGTACCCTCGACTATATCGTATTAGTAGCTCGAACAAATACTCAAGACCTTGTTATGGGATAAGTCCAATGATGAGGAGGGTTTTCATAGATTTATATAGATCCTGTATTGTGCCCCTAAGGACTACTGGGGAATGGGAAGTTTTTCTTCCTAGACACATGAGCATGCATGTGCTCCTAGTGAGTTATCAGTTTCATGGAAGGGCATGAAGCAGGGAAGGTTATAATTAGAAACTTCATTATCTATAGATTCCCCTTAAGTAAAAGAATATGGAGAAAACTAAATATTCATATGTTTTTTGTTACACCATTTTTTATTTAAGGTACCTCTATTGCTAAGAGTAATTAGAGGGTTCAGGGGTTCATTAAGCCCAAATTAATATGGAAAAATAACTCAATATAGCTAGTGATCTCATTTAATGAAAACAAATGTGAGGAATATAAATAATACTATAGTTTTAGATATTGAATATCCTTATATCTATGATCAATATCCTTTTCAAGAGAGTTTAAAAGAGAGTAGGAGAATCTCTAGTTTCTCTTTCAAGAATATCTTCATTTCCATAAAAAAAAAATCTATTGTGCATAATGATTAATATCCTTATTAAGGGGGTGTACAAGAGAGTAAAATGATTGAACTTAATTAAGAACAAATGAGCATTTCAAAAAAAATTCACAAGAGGGTCCTCCACTCATACATAGAATCAAACAAACAAAGCCTAATAAGGCTTCTCACCTTTCTCTCCAAAACTACATAGTCTTTTCTTTCATCACATAGGTTTTTGTTCCAAATACTACAACCCATTGATGTCAATATATGAACATTTCTCTCCAAAACTATGTAGTCTTTTCTTTCATAACATAGGTTTTTGTTCCAAATACTAAAACCCATTGATGTCAATATATGAACAAATATTCATCATGATATTCCACAACTCAAACTTAATGCCATTAAAATTTTCCATTTATAGCCTTAATGTGCTCACTATTTTCTTGCAACATGATTTCCTTTTGTGCAAGGTTAGATAAAAAAACATTGTTCTGAAAAACTAGGATCTAAGGAGATAAGGGTATGCTACCAAATAAAAGGAAGCAAAAGTATAGAATACGCTTCCTAATCTAATTCACAAGAGAAGAATGTATATAAAATCTAAACAAACAATCATAGAAAACAAATAACACATAAACATCCAAAAATTACACAATGATGTTTTGGGAAAAACCCTTTTGGGAAAAATACCCACACTGCAAAGAAAGATAAATTTATTATTTAGCTTCAAGTTCCAATGCCTTTATAGAGCTGCTCTCTTAATAGATGGATTAACAGAATTCAAGTTCTAGAGAAATTATTGTATCATAATGGTACTTTCAATAAACTCTCTCTCTATCTGTGCATCCAACTCAAGAACATAGTATATATGTGTGAATTACATCTTAATACCTATCCAAGAATGTAAATTTTTCATCATTTAGATCCTCTGAGAGAAATTGCAGCATGGCCACGCTGCACTTATGTACATCAAAACTATCAAAAATACCAAAAAATTCAAAAATTTGCCAAAATTGTCAAATTTCCTTGCAATTTGTTTCTGGGACTCCTTTTGTGATGGGTTTACACAATCAATGATGCATCATCGAATAGATAAAGGCTATCTCTCCTCTTTGGCTTCTTTAGGGATTTCCTTAGCCTCTTTTTCATGTTTTTGAGCCTAATTTTGCAAATCAGGTTCCTGGTGAAATAGTGTCTCGCCATGTTTCTTTGTAGCTTGGTGTCTCTGTTGGACCTATTCAATAGCTTCTCCAAGTATTGGTTTACTCTCCCAAGTGAATACTCCTTGTTCTTCTCAAACCTAGCTTCTTCTATACTCATCAATGTTTTACCTTTGCCTTTTTCCTTGTTGGATGATGGATGACCTGGTGAGGTATTTTGATGCATTGCATTCAGCTTCAATACTCTGTTCTCTTGTTTTAGTAATTCCACCATGTGATTTGCCTTTGCAATATCACCCTTTAGCTCTTGTATTTGTTCTTGTTTCTCTTTGATAATTTCTTCATTTGATTTGTCTACATGGTCAAACATCTCTTTCTCATGAGGCATCTCCTTCTCAAAATGCTACAATGGGGAGTCATTTGCATGCCTAGGTGACTGCTCCAATTCTCCCTGAACTTGTTCCACCGTATTGTCCTCAGGAATTTCCCTAGTTTGTGCCTTAGTCAACATTTTGGGTGTAGACATCTTCTTGGTTCTCTTAGGGGAAAAAACCATTTTTTTCCCTTTCTGGTAAGTCTGTGTAATCTCTACCACATGTGTCTTTCTAGTTGACAACTTTTTGGATGAGCCAACCTCCTTTGGCCTTGGTGGTGATAATGAAGTGTTTTGACTACTAGGTTGACTAGTAGCAGGCAACAGAGAAACTGACCGAATGAAATCTTCCCAAGGCATGTTGATTTTTGAAAGTTTTTGGATGACCATGACCTTTACCAAATCATGATTAAACAAATTTGTTATGTGATATTTCCCTTTGCTTTGTACATTTTCTATCATTTTGACCAGGCTTCTGAATAAGTAATGAGGCAAGTTAAGTGACTTGATGGCAGTGAAATGCATCAACAACCTGTGATACTGGTATAGTCTTGAAAATATCCCTTCACAGGTAAAGTATTTCATGATCATATTCATCAACAGGGCATATATATCTAGCAACTGTCTGAAAGGAAAAATATGAGTTGGAGTATCTTTATAGTGTGGTTTCAGAAAAACCTTGTAATTTTCAATGTCCAAATCCATTCCTTTAAACCAAATTTCTCCATGATTGGGAATACTTGTAGCTGTGGAAATGACATCTGTGGAAATAGTGAAGTCTACCCCTGCAATTCTGGTCTTATCCTTCTTGAAATTGGTGGCAAAGAGGCTGGTCAATTTAGCATGGCATCCCACCTCTTGAATTCTTTCACAAAACCCTAGGCATCCAACATCTTCAAATAATTTCTTAATGAAAGGTGAGGCCATGATTTCTCTGATCTGTGTTGGCTCGTACCTGGACACTTGCCCACCCTTATTCTACCTTCTTGACTGAGTATCACTTCTTCCAATTTCCATGATATTAAAATCCTAATTTTCAGTGGGAAAGGGAAGGGGTAAGGTATAATTTGTGGAAACAGAGGATAAGGGACAGTCTGGTAGATGGAGGGAAAGTAGTGCTTAATTGTTGTCTAAACTCTTGGGGAAATTGTGGAGAGTAGGGATTGGTGTTAGGGAGTGTAGGTGAGGGCGTTTAAGCACATCATGTGGATTTGTACAACAGAAAATGGAAAAATATGATTGAAAGATTAAGACAAAACAAAACCCTAGGAGACAGTTTTTTACTAACATGTATGAAGAAAATGAAGAAAATAAGGGTAAAGGTGGCATGAATGTGGCCCACTTACTTGTTAATGATGAGATGGACATGTGACCTGGTGAAGAAAACCCATGCAATGAATTAATTTTCTTCCTTTCAAAAGCGTGACACTTCTGCCAGACGCGCAACGAGGGCTGCCAGAAGCGTTGCACCTACCAGAAACGCAACATGGGTTGCGAATAAGTGTTTTGATGGCGAATTTTGGTGTTCTAATGGTTGATATGGACCTTGATGGTGAAGAGGAGTTTAAGAACACTGAAATGAGGATTGAATATACCAGGATGGCCTTTTAGTAGCTTTGAAAAGTCGATTTTACTTTGAGTAATAGAGTGATATTATGTGATGTGACTACAACATGATTTTCTTATGTGGAACATCACCTTACCTTTATCTCAACCTATCCTTAAGGTGCTAATTCCCATGGTAGTGACCCAAGTGATGAATATGAATCACTTTAATTTTTTATGACTGACCTTATAATGTGATATATTCAAAAAATGAATTCTAATCCATGACCTAGATGATGATGACCATGAACACGTGAAGGCATTAGCACTAACTTAAACATGCTAAACTATGACCAAATTGTATTTGGAAATTTGTTTGAAAATTTGGTCTATGACCTTATTAACTCTGAGGAAAACAAGCAAGACAAGAGGAAAATGCATAGTCAGACTTCCTATAGCTTATAGGATCCTAACACACATCTCTATTCAATCCCAGGCAGCCACGAGAGTCTATCTTTGTGAATTTTCTAATAGGCCTACCAACAACATGAAAAAACCACGATACAGTGTCTATTGTAATTGATAGGTTCTCGAAGATGGTAGTACTTGCACCTTGCAAGAAAATTGAATTTACAAAAGACATAACAAAGTTTGTTTTGCACACATATGGGTCAAATTTGGAGCACCAACATAAAAAATTTATCTAAGGGTGTAATATAAGGCATACCAAGTAGTAATTCACTTTGTAGTAAAAATAGTATAAGTCACTTCATTTATCTTGATGTATATTTTTAGAGGAAAATTGGAACTTCCTCTAAGCTTGAGCCAAAATTTCTAGATGATTACTAGTGAGGAGTAAGCACTGAGCTTGGTTCATGTCAAGCAAGTCTTAAATTGTTCACTGAGACTATGTATCCATGAATCCAACAATGCATCATTCATTTGGCCATGATATTTATGTAATGATATGCATGTATCGAGATGAAAAATTGAAGTCTTAGGTTGGGTACATATTGCATCAATGATGGCACTAGCTAGTACCTGCAAAAATTTAGTTAGAGGGGAATTTCCATCATTTCAAGAAGAGTCTTTTCATGCATGCATTTTTTAGAGAGATAAGCTAGAATCGAAATGAGATGTTGGCAAGAGTAAAAAAATGAATAAAAATATTCCCTGTGGAATGAACCAAAGAAGATCTAGGTTGGAGGGAAACCTTCATAAAACTAGAAATGAGAAAGAGGGTGTTTGGTTTGGGAGGGAGATCTTCAGAAGACCCAAATCCTTGTGATAGATGAGTGTTTTTTGTTGGTCTTGAGATAAGAGAACCAAAAATAATAAAGAGAAAATACTATAGGTACACCAACTTTAGATAACATTCTTACAAAGTGAACTAGATCACTCTCATCAAAATATTCTCCAATGATAGTGAGTTGATCTCTCAACTTTCTGATCTTCATTAGATAGATCAGTACAACATCAGTCTTTCTCATGCGAGCACTGGTGATTTTGTTCTTGAGAATAATTTTACAAGACAGATTGACACTCTATTACAACATTACAAGGGCATTATACAGATTGACACTATGTTACAACAATACAAGGGCATTAGACCCTACAATGTGCATTTCCACGTTACCAAGTTGGAAGCGCCCTCCAACATTTGATGCTCTTGGAGACCAAACCTGGACATTGTTGCAACCCCTAAATGCACACTTGAACAAATATACCAGAAACAAAAGAAATCAACAAGAACATTCAAACAACATTCAAACATGTTGGTGCCTCCTATAGATCTATGCAGATTAGAAAGTCTCATGTCATGCCCTAGCTGTCATATGGATCCACACCCTTCGTTAAAGATAGTACTAAGTAAATGCATGCTACAACTGATAAAGCAAACTCTAGCTAACTAGAATGCTAAATCTAAACAACATTTCTAAATCTAGGAAAAGGATGAGACTAGTGCATACATGCATCCTCACTTTCTCATTGTCTATCACTGCAACACACTTCACAAAGTAGACTAGTGTTGCACCATCACTATGCTCTCTCTCTCGATTGCGCACAAGAAACTAAGAAGATAGATATGTTGTGCCATCAAGGATCTACTATGTATGTTGGCCGCACCCAGCTGTAGGAGAATGTAAACCTAGTATCCGGGTAAACTCTATCAATCCAAGTTCAAATTTTTTCATCTCCCTCTTGGACCTTGTTTTTTACTTTTTTGAGCAGCAAAGGGGATTTTAATCCCACTATACATTCCTCCTCTAGGACTACACTTTTGTAGATCTTACTACTACATTCTACTTTTATTTTTTATTTCTTATTCTGAGCATTTTTGGTTGTGCGTAGAGGTTTTGTCCACCTACATAGATAGAGTATGTATGGGTGTTATGGGTGACATACTACCAATAGATTCCATACTTTTATACAACCGTATACTTTTCTATAACTTGTTGGGATTCCATAGCCTTTTGGTAATGATACCAAGTAGGATGAATGGTTATGTGAGTTTTTCTTCTCCAAGGAAAAACATATTCAGATAGAGGGTGGTTGAACCCCCAACCACAATAGCAATTGGTAACCCAACAAGACCTATTCTGAATTGAGCCTCAGTGAGACTAGAAAGGGATACCTCATAGTGAACTCCCCCTTGAAACAGTCTATTTTAATTGATTGAGCTAACCCACTAGGCTAATGGTTATATGATTTTTATGACTATGACTCAAATTTTATAAATAAAATTGTGGTCTTATCTTCAGTTGCAGATGGTTTATAGTTGAAAAACATCCCATGCTCTTTTGCCTAGGAAAAAATGATGGGTTGGTAGCCTTAGTGGCCAAATGTGGAGATAACGGTGAGTTATCATGGTCATTTCATTGGGGCAAGCAGTCCAATACTCTTTACCACAAGAAGAACATGCTTGTATTGAATTAAAATTCCCTGCAATAGAACAAAGATGATCAGTGAACATCATCCTTCAACATTCAAAATACATCAAACACTACATTAGAAAGTGTTGTCATCAGTATTAATTTATGTTGCATTAATAGAACTTGAGTTAGGATTATCCAAGACATTGTCCTTTTCCAGGTATTTACTATTGAAATATGTGATCCATAAATGGTAGGCCTATGGCCCATCCATCTCATCAATATGGATATTCTATGAAAATAAGAAATGCTTCTCTACAACCTCTGGTTAGATTTGGGGTTTGAATTTGGTTCTCTTGATATTTCCTGGAATGAAGGCTTTGTTTCCTGCTTTGGTTGAAGACTTCATTGGTATGTTTTCACTGCTAACTGAAGGTTCCCACATATCATTTTCATTATGCAAACAAAGTCCAAAATCCATTTACTTCAACTAATACGTTTACATATGTTCTACCAATCTACAAGAACTTCTCACTTCTTCCTGGATTCATAATTATAGGAGATCTGAAACAACTATTTGATAGAACACACTATGGTTGTAAGTGCCATTTTAGCACACACACATCCAGAGGGGTTTTCATAGGTTTCTCACCACCTTTTGAACCGAGGTAAGTTCACCATGTTTTGTACAGAGGTGAATGGATGAGGTTAAATATAAAGGTTTACATCTCAATAAATACCAGTGAATTAACAAATAGTGAATGGTATCATGGGAACCAACCAATAATGTAGGCAATGGGGACAATTTCTATGATTAGAAGCCAACCATACTCTTAAATTGATTTAGTGCTAGAATTCAACAGTCAAACAAACTCTAACATTGTTTGTTGCTTCCACACATATGAGCATACATATCTGCTTATTCAATAGAGGGGTTAAACTCACCAACTATTCAATAAATGACAATTATAAGTGCACAATTGGTTCAATTTTGGGGATTTAGGAAATGACATCCAACACATACACTGAAGACATTGGATGTAGTATATGAATCAATAGACCAAACAATTCATCCTTTTAGTGATAATGCCAATAGATGTTGTAACTATGGAATGTAATCCATGATTCCACAGATCAACAATTATGGTGCCATTTCAATAACAAGTGAACATAACAGAGTGTGAATCACTATGGTTGGTACATAGCAACCAAATTCTCAATTTCCTTAATGTTGGGAGTTAAAACGAACTAAAGAGAGTTATAATACAAGAACAAGATATAAAGCTCAATAAGACCTTCACTGATTTAAAATTTGATCTATCTACAGGAAAACAATGTCTCCCAGTGTGCATCATCCAATATCAAATATTCAACGAAGAAAATTCATGGCAGTATAGGTTTCGTGTTCAAGGAAAATTGTAACTATCCAAAAAAAAGTACAAGGGATACCCATTAACATAGGAATAATTCCATGGTTTACATTTAAATTCTATGAAGATAAGAGCAATGATTGAGTAATAATAGCTTCAGGAAGATTTTTTGACAATTCATGGAATAAGCCAAGATATACTTTAATGGTGATCATCAACAACGAATTTAAGTTGAAGGGCATAAAAGAAATGGATTTTTACTCTGAAAAGAAAACAGAGTATATATTTCATAGCTCCACTAAGGAAAGAGTTACAAATATCTCAACTATTGAATTGTTGACATTGACAAATTACATGATGTACCTTTGTTTCAGACAAGTGAAATTGATACCTGAGAAAGTCTATGCCAAATCTTATCTCTTTTCCAAAAGCAGAATCCATTAAGGGAAATAGTAGTAAAGTTGCTGAAGATGAGATCAATGTTAAATTACAAGGGAGGAGTCTTTTGGTGTGATGCATATTATGGTTGCTAGTCTTGAGCTAAATAAGTCTTCTAGAGGCATCATTGTCTTATTTTAGTAGTAACATGGAAGACTATGGTGTTAAAAGGTGTTCTCCAGAGATGGATAAAAAATTCATCGACTCTTTAAGTCGGATGGGCCAAGCTAGGGAGATATCAGAAGCCCGTGTATAGAACTTCCATCATCGATTGATTCAATGAGAATGTGGCCTTGTGATCAATCCACAAACATAAAAACAACCATGTCAAGGGGGAAAGCAGCAACAATCTATTTTGCAATTGGGAAAGATGGACCCCTGAGTTTATCTTGGCATGACATACAATGTGAAAATATTTAGAATCTATAGTATATGTTATATGCACAGGTAGTATCTTGCACACCATGAGACTATTAATTTAAGAAATGTAAAATATTTATTATTTAGAATTTTTAGATAATCATTGTTTTTTCGTGCAAACTTTAGGATTTTCACACCATTTGAATGATATCCCAATGGACAATGCCTTTACAAATTCAATCAAATTTACAAACTTCAATGTGATTCTTTTCTAAAACGGGTACGAACAATTGTTTCTTGAACTTGATCGTCTTTTTTGAAGTTGAATGTCCTTTTCCTTTAATTCTTGATTTGTCTATATTTTTAACTTTTAGTCTTCAAGTTTTTGTGGCCATATTTGAATTTCTTGGAAAACATGTTGAATAATTTTGGAAGGTTGCAGTTTCATAAGGCCATTTCTCTCAATGTTTTCAGCAATCTTACTGGACCAGACAGTCGTTCATCCAATTTTTGTATGCAAACCTAAGGGTTAGGGTAGGTTGTTGCCTTGAGTTAGGAAACTATTACTCACATCTGATATATCTAGGAAATACTCTATATTCTTGGATCCATTATTAGAGCACAATCATGTTTCACCAGTTTTCTTTGAAGTCGTACATTTATATTAGTATAAAAACAAATTTACAAATACATAAATGCATCTTCCCATACCAAATAAACTAGCTAAAAAAACATCATTCTCCTAAGCATTAGAAAAATGTAAATTAGTCCCAACATTAGCGCCATTATCCTCAGCAATGAAAATGAAAATTAAAATCCCCACTCCCCAAGTCTATCATTGTTATATTCATCAATTAGGAATAGAATGGAACAAATTAAACTCCCAGAAAAATATGCTAGACTTGGGATCATCTTATAGTCAACTAATGCAGCCATTATACAAAAACTCATCAAATATTGGCTAGAAATGTAGTAATAAATTTAGGGAAACAATTGATAACTTGGACCAGAATACATTTTTTTCATTGGAAAAGCTGTAATTTTATTCATATTAAGATAGAATTACATATATTCATTTAATAATTTCTTTCATGTTCAACAAAGAGAGGGAAATAACTACTTCCCATCTAGAATTTTCTTGATAGTATAGAATATTACAAATGTTGGCTTCCATAAGGGAGCAAAAAACTAATCTCTGAACAACACTCAGAGTTATAAACTTAGATTTATCAAAAAGGTTTTAACAATTTTCCATATATATAATCAAAATAAACCAGTAACCCTCCTAAATCCTCGTTACATCAACATTAATATATACTCCTCCATCCAGAATAAGCTCAAAACAAAGTGGGATGAAAATATACAGAGTGTTGGCTATCCTTAACCTCTTGAATATGCCACTGTCCATTCTCCAACTGTAGACCAGACTTTGAAAGTCCATCTGATTTTCCATTTATTTCCCTGTACATGTGATGAAAAGTGGTTGAGTTAAAACACTTGATTTTCATCAAACATTGGCCTAGAAATGTAGTAACAAATAACAATTAATACAAATTATGTGAAAAAATCTTAGTGAACAAAATCATACCTTCTCTTGCCAAAATAAATTAAAGTAGGAAATTTCAAAATTAGTTCTAAAATATAGATATCACAACTAAGATCATAAGATTTTCCTAACATATGGTTGGACAGGATTCACCTTGTGTCATGTTCCTCTAATTTCTAATGTATGGGGATGAACACAACTTTTTCACATGATGCTCTTCTCTCGTCTTTTACCAATTTTTCTGAAAGAAATCATTAATATGTAAGTAATAAACTATGTTTATAAAATGAAGAAACATACATAAACTATCAAATTGTCACCCTTTTTCCATTGTGAATAAAATAAAAGCCTCCCTCAAGGCTCACTTCCTCTTCGAATTCAAGGTGTCTTCTAACTTCAAACAAATTACAGTTTTCTTCCATGTACAATGTTTTGAAATGTGCACCATCCTTCAAAACATAAATGGATATTGGAGGAGAATGAGTTCCATCATCATTGTCTTTCTCTATTGGCATCCAAATCCAATCCATGTTCTCCCTTATCTGCCTGAAACGACGAAACTTAAAAGAAACATAGAGAGTTTGTCTCGGTATTGAATATCTACAGGTTAAAGAGAATGAAAAAATAGTTAGAAAGTGATGTCAAACATTGTGAAAGTCAAAGAAAAGGAAAAACCAAAATTGTAAAACATTACCTAAAATGAAGTGTCTCTACACTCAACACACATTTTAATTTCTCTCCATTCACACCATGTAATATTGTATTCCATCCAGAGTAAAATAAGTTGGATAATAACATGTCTGAGGGGTTTGTGCAAGAATATGTCTTCTTAGTCATTTGAATAGATTCCTCTTCCTTGAACACTTCAACAAAAACCAAAAATGGTAAGTGCATACCAAAATTATCACATGCACCACCCTTCTCCCGCATAGCAAATTGAATTTCAAGAACTAATTTTGAACGTATGCAATCAATTAATGTTGGATTAGAATTTGGTAAGCCAATTTCATGAAGTGTAGGTAACTTGGCTTCTTCAATTCGTCCAACCCTTTTACTACTTGGAAGAAAGTAATCATACTTATAAAACCAAACCCCTTCTTCCCTCAATGACATGGAATTTTTTCTCTCATGGAGTATCTCTCCTATTTGTGAATGGAAAACACATAAAATACTGGTAATACTCTCCACATGATGCCATTCTTCAAAATAAAAAATGCACAAAGCTACACATAAAAAATATAAACCACATTAAGTATCCATCTAATCTAGAGCATTCATATTTTAATACTCAAATCCCAAATTTAACAAAACAAAAAAAGAAAAAAAACTTCAATGCTTACAAAATGACGAGCCCTTACAATTTAGTCCAATTTGAGGAAAATTTTCTTGTTTGGAAATAGACTCTTTGAGTATGCCCTTGCGATCATACGCATGATATATAATCACCTTCTCCACCTTTTCACCCTGTTGGCTCCGCTTAAATTCCCTTACTACACCTTTCCAATGACATTTTAAATCGTCTAGTCTTCTTTTTTTTGCCCAAATTTGATTCCTTGATGGTTTCAAAGGAACCCAAGATCCAATGGACAACTGTAACATGATCCACTTACCCGTTTCATCCTTTTCATTCTCAACTATAATAGTTTCCATCTTTCCTGAAGATCTACAAGTGCCCATTTCACTGCAAGAAAAATACCAAGGTTCCATAGGAAAAACTTAACAAGAAATTCAATTCAACAACATTTCAAATTATCTAAAATGAAATTCCTATATTTCATTTTATGGTATTGTTGTATGTGAATCAAATAAAATCATCAGCAACTGAATTAAACAAGAGTATAGCAATGCTACACTGAACAACAATGTAAACAACATAATTGAACAAGAAGGATAGTTTGTTACTCTGTAGTATCGTGATATTCATTCTTGTTACATTTCTTTCAACATTGAAATCAACTCTTGAAAAAAAAAATTATTCTTATCAAGCCACCTTCAACAGAAAACTTTTAAGCGACAAATTCAAAACACTTCTCAAGACTCCTGTCCCCTTACATCCATTAATGTATAAATATGCCCGAGCATCAACGGTTGTTCCACATTGAGAACCATCATAGAAGGAAAATTAAATCTCCTTATAAATGAAGTAGCATCCTATACCTCATGAACAAGTGGAAGTAATGAGTGAGAGAGATTCATCATTTTCTTTATAGTGAACAAAACAACACGGATCGTGAATCCCCCTATATTTTAGGTTTGTTTCTTGGGGATTTTAGAAAGGTTAGGCTGGAATACCTAACCCAAAAATAGGAGCTACAAGACCTCTGTAATCAACAAACACTGCCCAAAAAATCCTAACATACTTATAATTGGAAAGAACAACAAGCAACAATAATTTCATAAACTGATTAGAGAGGGAGTAGCGATAGGGATTGAATCAAAAAACAATAGGTAGGATACAAATGAAATAGGGCTTTAAAAAGGTAGGATAGGGCTTGAAACTGGATGGAAATAAGTTATAAAACCACAGGCTATAATATTTAGAGATGAATCGGGTGTTTTTTTACATCAGCGGGATCAACAAAGCCTTGGGATTCTCCTAAAAGTCATTTTTTCATACTTCTATCTAGAAGCAATGATGAGTTTGTGATAGTAGGCACATACCTTGGCCAAATCTAGTTATTTATATTAGCAACAAGAGAAATGATAGCAGTCAATGTTGAGGGGGGGAAATATTTAAAGGAGTTTTGTTGTGCCAGGCCTAATGGATTATCCTATAGGACCAACTTGGAAGCCAAATGAAGTGAACATTACATAATTTATGGCAAATAATTCCTCATTTGTTCCAGTTGCACCAAATCCTTTGCCTCAAGATACTTCTTTTCCACTACTTAGACCATTCTCTATTTCCATCGATGGTACAAGTGGCCATAAATAATGCATGAATGTAGTATTTCAAGAGACCAAGATGAGAGAAAATGTAACTGTAGGTCTTAAAAAGGTAACACACTGAGAGCTGAAATGATGACAAAGAATCTCCTAGAAGGGAAGAATGCTCCATGATTAGCTTGCTCCTTTCTATTACATTGGATCCCGATAACTTTAATGACTTTACTATACAAAAAGCATCTCAGGATAACTATTTATGAGTTCAAACTCATAACCTCTTGGAGGAGTATTAAAGGAGGCCCTATAATACTAGCGCAGTTATAGGAAAAACTCAAGTTCAATAAATATGTTTGTCTAAACTAGTGCACCTAATCCACGAGGATTGAAACCAATTACTACAATGAAACCTAGGGATGGTTTTCCACATTTGTGGATGGAAACCCTAGTAAACATGTGTAATATCCCTAGGGTTTTAGGTCTTTGGAAAAACTAGATTGGAGAAACTAGATTCTCATTTCATGTTAGGTTAAAGGAGAATTATGCAGATATCAATCATAATCATGTTCAAAGATCATCTCTTACAAAACAGTCATCAAACATTATGCACCATATTCACAATGAATAAACAAATGATGTTTCCAAAGTTGATAACATAATCAAACATTGAATAATAGAATCAGTTGAAATTGAAAAACTCAATAACAACTTACATAGAGATGACTGTTGGAAACTATCATAACACTTAGAAACTTGTCATCTGCAAAACAAAGCCTCAATTTTTTCTTCTTTCATAAATGTTGTTTATTTTTTGTTTTTATTCCTTAACTCTCTTCATTGGTTAAACCTTTGGTTATGGTTTGTCTTTGAGATCGTCATTCCCTAGGGTTTTGGGTTAGTTAATAAAAGTTTTTTTTTTTATTTATATCACATGGTTCACTATCTCATCTTCAACCACATCAAATTTATTATTTGTTGGTTTCTCTCTCATGATGGGCCTTGTATCAAAGGCTATAAATGTTGTAATAAATAATAGGGATGTAGGTTTTCCAAAAATCTTCTAATTTACCTATGAACAAAATGAACAACATTATTAATTCCCTCCATGGAAGGGAAATACTAGTAGAGACTCACATGCTTGAAAAAATGTAATTGAGAAGGACTTGAAGAATGGTGGACCTAACCTTTCTTAAGTGATGTTGTGAAAACAAATCATTCCTAAAATTTCATGGATAAAACACCACTTTCGTAATCAAAGAAATTTGGAAATATTCAAGAACACTAGAATGAAATTAGTTAAAAATGAGATAAAGAGGATGTGGTATAGTTTGGACTATATTTATAGACATCTACTAATGCTTTATCTAAATATCTCTAGCATGTTGGGTATTCAAATATGAAATATATTTGAAGCTAGCCCCATTGCCGAGGAAAAGGATTTTAAAATATCTACAGAGAAACATATCAATAAATGTGTGGAGCTAGAAAAGAGACAAATGTGGTAGGCTAGAAAATGGATTTGTGAGCAACTGTAAAATGATGAAGTTGATGGGTAAGGATGAAATATAAAGGGAAGAAGTGTGGTTAACTTATTGAGGCACACATTGGATGACTATGTCTTTAAAGTATTGTATGATGGACTAAATTTATAGCACCAAAACATATTCCATACGAGAATCTTATATGCTACATAGAGGACTTAATTAGAACTCTCCCCTTCAATAGTTCTTGGGAAATAAGACAAGAGTGTGTCGTTGCTTTCAGGAAGGCCAAACCTATAAGAAATAAGACTAGTCATGAAGAAATAGAATAATTAAAAAACATCAAATGCAATAGGGATATTAAAATCCTAAAAGTGGATAAGGGAAATGAAACAATTATTTTAAATACAAGGAACTACCAGAGAAAAATGATAGTACATCTTACAACTAGTGGTAGATACAAAATATTAAAAAGGATACTGGAAAAATAATTTTGAAGGAAGTCGAGAATGCAATTAATGCCTCATCTCTTGATGATTACTAGATAAAGAAGCTAACACTTAGTGTAGTCACCATGCCTTACACTTATGGTCTTCCTAAGATTCATAAAGAAGGATCCCCACTCATACCTACCATGAACACCATTAGCTCACCCACCTACAATGTTGCAAAATACATTGAAAAAAAATCTCACTCCTCTAGTTGGACATACTTATTCATTTATTAAGGACTCAACATATTTTGATGATAACATCAAATATGTGAAGATGGAAGAGAATGATATCAAGGTGAGTTTTGATGTAATTTCTTTGATCACAAAGGTCTTGTAGATGAAGCTATTGAAGTTTCTAAAAAATGTTATCGATATTGAGATGACAGGCCTTGTACAAATATGTATAAAATCGACATACTTCAATTTCTATGGTGATATATATGAACAATTCGAAGGTGTGGCCATGGGATCACCTTTATCCCCTATTGTTGTCAACATATACATGGATAATTTTGAAATATTTTCTATCAATACTCCTCCCCTAAAAACAAAAGTTTGGAAGAGATATGTTGATGACACCAACACAATTTGGCCACATGGAAGAGATAAGTAGTATGAATTATTGAACCATCCCAACAACCAATCTGAATACATCAATTTTAATATGGAAACAAAAGAAAATGGTTGACTACCTTTTCTGGATGTCTTGGCTTCTAAGAAATATGATATCTCTATGTCCCATCAATTTTATCGAAAGAAGACACGTACTAATAGATATCTCAATGATAACTCTCACTATCATCCTACACAGAAGATTGACATCATCATTACTATTGAAACTTGATTTTTTAATGTTTCCAATGAAGAACACTTGGACTAAGTAATAAAACATATCCTTGATGTGTTCAAGAAAAATGGCTACCATGAGATCCAAATAAAGAAAAGCATCCACAAAGCACAACAAAGGAAGAGACGAACACATGATAATAAAACACAATGCTATGATTTTCAGGGGAGAGCGAGAGTGATGAACACAACTATCAGACAAATCAAACTTGACAAACAATTCGGCCGAATCGACCAAATTGACGAATTTTCAAATTTAATTCATCAATTCTGCCAAATTTGGTAACTATGGCTATCGCATAGTCCAATTACCCACAATTTGTTTGTTATTATAGCAACAGTTTATAACATAAATACACCATAGTTAACCCTAATATCTACCAAAACAATAAACAAATGAACCTGTTCTTAAAGGACTCCTGGAAAAACTCCAATTCTCCAAAATTCCCTCGCTGTCCTTCTGTCAGCTCCCCTTTTTCCTTGGTCTACACTATGCTAGTAGATCTAGGGTTCGACCCTTCTCCAGGAAGAAATTGCAAGGTTCGACCCTCCTCACAAGGGTTTCTAGGGCTGGAATGACACCTCAGAACCTCCTTTCAAAGCTGGAACAACCCCACCAAACCCTCAAGCGACATATACAAGGATTGTAGTAACCCTCGACCTGTATGGTAGTGACAGTGAATCTTCCTCATTTCAACAACAGAGTGTGGATTTCTAGCTGGTAAATTATGCTCCTTTAGTGCACCTTTTTGAAACCTCTAAACCTATGACCAAGCGCATATAGGGATTTTACTTCCATCCCAGCTAACCTCAATGCATTAAAACATGCCAAAGAATGTTGGTAATGTCAAGCATTTAAATGCATTAATATTTGTTCAATACACTATTTCCTTCATTTATTATAATTATTGGATAATAAGATAGCACATTAATTCAATGCTCAATAACCAAGACAATTTTGAATTTTGAGCAGTCGGGGCAAAGATTACGTGTAGAGTATACACAATATATTATTAAAAAATTGTGACTATCTCCAAATTATATAATAAAAAATTGTTTAAGACATGCACCTCTTTTAAATTTTAGAATATTTTGATTGGCTAATACATGATGACATGGAATTTGTATTAGGGTTGGTAGGACCATTTTTCAACCAAATTTCCCCTAATGGAAGAGATTAGAGCAGCGTCAAAAAACAGGGGAGCGCGTCAGAGAAAGAGGAAAAGCAATGTTGGAAATAAGGGAAAACCCACGCCGAGAAAAGTAGTTAGAAAGTGGACAAACTGTTGTGGAGCAGTTGAAAAGTGGACAAGTGTTGACTTAGAGAAATGGTTGGATCGAGGACCATCTATGAACAAGTCATCTGGAAAGTGGAAAAACCTAATCATGTTAGGGTTAGTGTTTTTGTAAGGGATTTGTTCCATTTTTGTATAAGTAGAATGTACTAGGACTATATAAAAAGGGGTTGATCAGTCGTTTGTTGACACTTAGTAGTTGGTTCGAATATTATTTGTTAGGGTTTTGATGAGAGGTTCTTAGTTTAAGTGATAACAATTGCGATCTGTGGAGATCGGATGTAATGAAGGAAGGATTGTATAGTGCGCAACACTAAATTTTGCATGACAGATGGATAAAGAGTCGAAGTGACAAATCTTTGCGGACGTAGCCCTGGGGGGGGAACCACGATATATATGTGTTTTATGTGAATGTATGTAGAGTTTATGGTTGCATTTAACTTGATAAGTTTTTATGATGAATATGTTGCTTGTTAAAGGAATGAACATTGCACAATAAGGTTAAGTTAATGAAATCTGTAGAATGGCATGGAATGAATGAATATTATAGCTAATAATTAGATCAGAAGATGGTGTTATAGTAGATCAATGTTTGTCTTTGATCAAATGCGGTTGTAATGGTTAATAATGTTCTGTTAGAATAGCAGTGACAGTGGTTTGGAGTAAAACCTAATGAGGATTTGAGGATTAATAGTAAGCAGGTTGAATGCCTCAGAGAGAGAAACACATCCCATCCCAGGGTTGCAGACATATGAGTCCTATGGACACCCATAGAATCCATCTTGGGTGAGACTACGTAGTGCATTATGTGCATTGTGTTTCCTTATGGTATCCAGAAGGGCTGATGGTGGAATGGTTTGTTGGTAATCCTATAGCTAGAAGCTGGGTCTACCCAAGTAACCCAACAAATATATTTAGGAAAAATAATAATAATGTTGATTGATCGTATTACTGCACATATTTTCATTAACCAAAAAATAGTCAAACATTCCAATTGCTTTATATATATATTCAACACTAGAGTTTCAAGTAATAATTGTCGATGTAGGTACCATAAATTGTTTAAAGAAGCATCATAATATTAATCTCATTATGTGGGATTATTTCTTCGAATTCCATTGGATGGTGTTGATGTTTTCTTAGGGGTCCAATGGTTAATACCATTGGGAACAAAAGTTATGAATTTTTAGGAAAATTCATGAGATTTTTCTTAAAGGGTGAGTAAATTAAATAGAGAGGTATGTAAGGGAAACCATCTAAATTTTTAAGCTCCAAAAACATGACAAGACTATTGAAAAGGGACACTTGGGAATAATTGCACAATTATGCTCATTATATCCCCAAACATTTAATCCCCTTGTTTTCCCTTGGATCTCCAAAGAGTTGTCATTAATCATTTGAAGGTATTTTTCAATACACCTAAAGGTATTCCTCCACTTGAAAGAAAAATTACATTATAAAACTCATACCGAGGAGCCTTGCTCCTAACATCTTACCTTATAGATATCCCTATGACCAAAAAAGTGAGATTGAGTGTATGGTTCAAGAAGTGCTAGACATTAGCATGATTTAACCTAGCCAAAGTGCTTTCTCTTCACCAATGGTGATGCTTTACAAAAACATTGTTCATGGTGTATGTGTCTAGATTATAGAGATCTCACAAGATCACCATTAAATATAAGTTTCTTAATATTGAAATTGATGATTTTTTATATGAATAATAGGGAACAATGATAACTTTTAGAACATGTGAATTTCATTATGAGTTTCTTTTGATGGCTTCTATGCTTACTAGTGCACCCTTCATGTTTCAAAGCTTGTCGAATTCTATTTTCAAGCTTCTCCTTAGAAAAATTTCCTTTGTACTTTTTGACGATATAATAATTTACAACAAATCTTTGCCTTTGTACTTTTGACGATACAATAATTTACAACAAATCTTTTCCTTTGTACTTTTTGACGATACAATAATTTACAACAAATCTTAGGAAGAGCATGTAAGATCTTAAAACTATTGGATGAGAAAGAACCAACTATATGTTAAACCTTCAAAGTGTTCATTTGAAGTTTTTGAAGTGAAATATTTAAAACATATTGATAGTTCCAAGATCAACCCTAAACAAATTAAAGTTATAATAAAATGACCAATTCCCAAAACCTTAAATAATAATGAAAATCCCCCCAAATAAAAAATGCATACCTTAGTACCAAAACCTTGAATAATAATGAAACCCCCAATGAAAAGATCCATACCTTAGTACAAACAACTAGTAATACACAAAGTGATGAATTACACTTAAAAAATCCTCTGAAGAGTAAGGTTTGAAACCCAATTTCACCCAATCCTAATGGAGTAGATGAGGTAATTTCAAAAATGGAGAATAGAAAAATAAGAAAAAGGAAAATCCAATGTATATATAACTGTGAATTTTTCTAAGTTTTCAGAGATAATATGTATAATCTACTTGATGTTATAAAAATGAATCACAACCAATTATCTTAAAACATAAATGGTTTTGATCATGTTTCATTATTATCCTCAACGATTAACCTCCATCGCACAGTTTTTTTGGGTTAAAATGGGTTCATCTATTTTCATGTCATTGTTTAAAAAGGTGTAGTCTGAATGTTTTAAGTTTTCTAATTTTCCCGGGATTATCATAAAAAATTAGCAACGTTATTGTTGAAAAAATAACAATTTTAAACTAAGTCGTTAAAAAAGGTAAAAGTAGTTTTGGAAAGTAATGACTTTCATAAATTCAAAGGATAAAGTAGTAGTGATCTAAACGTTCTACATTTTTTGCTCTTTTCTGGGGATATTTTATGTTTAATTTTGAATGTGAGAAATGGTTGGATATACATATTTGTGTGGCCAAGTATGTATAATCCGAGTGCCCAAAAACATTTTTAGCAAACTAAATCCATGTATGCATTCATAAGCACTTCTTTTCATCTAAGTAGTTATTGATTTCCCTTTCTAAGCTACAAGTTACTACTTTGCTAAGCTAAGGCTCTTCTTCTCTAAGTTAAGTACTTACTAATTGTCCTTTCTAATCTATAAGTTACTACTTTGCTAAGCTAAGGCTCTTATTGTCTAAGCTATAAGTTACTAATTTTCTAAGCTTGTAACGTCCCCCATTACCAATACTCCACAAAACTTCTCTGATACCAACTTGTAAGATTCTCGTTAGCACATTACGAAAAATTATTTTGA
The DNA here is from genome assembly GCA_000966675.3 of Picea glauca. Lineage (NCBI taxonomy): Eukaryota > Viridiplantae > Streptophyta > Pinopsida > Pinales > Pinaceae > Picea > Picea glauca. The sequence continues at coordinate 206,117 of JZKD02S1962871.1, forward strand.
TACTATGTTGCAGTGTTCCCAGCCACACAAGATGGAACACACCACATCAAAAATTCTTCAGGACTCTGATACTAATTTAATATATTGATATGTTCTTCAAATGAATAGTGTTATGCAGAAGTAATAACAACAATCAACAACAATAATTCATACACATAATTAACAAATATTTCATAAAAGAACACCATAATTCATAACACTAATGGAAATAAGCACATGATAGACACTTATATTTGATTTAAAGAACATCAACTATGTGCAGAACTTCCATGTTACTCCCATCCTTACACTGAACTGCTCATAACTCTCAGTAATGGGTCACCGCCAAGCTCGGTCTAAACTCTACCAGGGAAAAGGGAATCATAAGCCATTCTACGGTTTGATAAGAAACAAAAATTGTTCATTCCATGGTTCCCAACTATTGCAACTAGCCTAGAGTATCCCATTCCCTACATGCCTATCCCACCCCAAGAAGTATGACCCTTCTATGCTCAAAAGTCCCTCGACTGCCCCACTTTCCTTCTGGAGCTTTAGCAACAAGACAGATAGGAAGTCTCAGAGCCCTGTACTTATTTCCCAACGCACCAAGAAACAAATATCAAGTATTTTCTCCGCTAGAGAATCTACTCATGGGCCTAACAACCCACTTCTTCAATCCAACTTCCATCCTCCCTAGTGTATAGGTATCGTAACAACAAGGTATGGTCATCTTCGTGAATGAATGAAAATGATGAATCCCCCAAAATACACTCAGTATATCTCTTATATATGCAGGTGCCTTACATGACACATGGAACTCAAGGAAATCTCTTTTCCCTTCACTTTAGAAACTTAGGATATATTCATATCAATACTTTATACTTTAAGGAATATTAATATAATATTCCTTTAGGATTAAGTCCCCTTTCCCTACCTAGTGGAGTTGATCCCTCCATACTCTTTTACATAGTTGGTGTGCACTAGTGATGTGTTTTCATTAAAATGTGCATGTGATTACATATTGCAATGATGCCTCACTGACCATGTTAGCATCTGTCTCCATGACCTACTAACCACATAGGAACTCTGGCCTCAAAATACATTTTCACAAAGGCACGTTGGCCCAAAATATACTATCTCACCATGCTATGTGTTCATTTATGTTTATATGTGCAATTTGGGTTCATCCTAGGGGTATTTCATTCCCCTTCCCCTTATTTATTCATTTTCCTTAGTGAATTATATACACATATACAACCAAAATTTCAAAAGTCTTCAAAAATATGCGGGTATTCTTCCCGCATAGCATCCTCTTGCTCCCAAGATGCATCTTCAAGACTATACTAGGTCTATTGGACTATTACTAGCCCTATGACTTGATTCCGAAGCTGCTTGATCTTTCGATCCAATATGCACATCATATGCACTTGAAATTCTCCCTCTTGCTCCACTTGGATCACATTCCAATCAATGACATAATTAGCATCAAGTACATACGTTTTAAGCAATGACACATGGAACACGTTATGAATACGCATTGATGCTGGTAAGGTAAACATATATGATATAGGACCAATCCTCTCTAGGATTTTAAACGGTCCACAGTAACGTGATGCCAGCTTTGAACAATTTTCCAACTTCAAGGAACTTCTCTTGGCTTTTACTTTCAAGAACACATGGTCAACCACTTTAAATTCCCTGTGATTTATTCCCTTATCAACATAGATTTTATGCCTGTCCTGGAAAACCTTTAAATTATGGTTTATTTTCATCATCTACTCTTCCATTTCCCTGAGTAGTTATGGCCCAACCACTTCTTTGTCTGTTGGGTTATCCCATTTCACTGGTGTGTTGCATTTTCTTCCATAAAGTGCCTCAAATGGGCTCATATTTAGATATGCTTGGTACCCATTTTTATAAGCAAATTCTACCAAATGCAAATAATCCCCCCATTTGGATGGTTTATCCATCACATACATCCTTAGCATGTCTTCTATCACCTGATTCACCCTTTATGTCTTCCCATGTGACTTGGGATGATAAGTTGTGCTAAAATTCAGATTTGTTTTGAATCCCTTGAATAATCCTTTCCAAAAATTTGATGTAAATTTTGGATCTCTGTCAGGCACAATTGTCTTGGGTATACCATGTAGTTGAGAAATTTCTCTCATATAAATATCAAATATGTTGGTTGCTTTGTTTGTGAGCTTTACTGGAATAAAATGAGCAGCTTTAGTAAGATTATCCACCACTGCCATGATTGAATCATGTTTCTTGTTTGTTCTAGATAGTTTGGTGACGAAATCCATTTTTACAACTTCCCATTTCCACTCAGGAATGGGAAATGGTTGTAGAAAACTAGTTGGGTGTCTATGCTTAGCCTTAACCTTTTAGCATTCCATTCACTTGACAATAAAATAAATAACTTCTTTCTTCATTCCTGACCAATAATATTGGCTCTTGACAACTGCAATAGTTTTCTAGTAACCTGGGTGCCCAGCATGAGGAACATTATGCATTTCTTTTAAAATCAGATTTTTCAATTCTTGAGAATTTGGCACATAAATTATGCCCCTGTACATGATAATTTCATCTTTTTCTAGCTTATATTCTTCACATTTCTTCTAAAAAATACCTTGATGTAATTTTTTCCTTCTTTCCATGTACGGTAAATATGATTTTGCAGACTCAAAGATTTTGTCTTTCAAATCTGATTGGTACATGCTAATGGTTGTGGCATGCATCTCATGCACCCTTCTGTTGAGTGCATCAACCACCTTGTTCTCTTTCCCCTTGATATGCTTTATATCAAAGTCATATTCACTAAGGAATTCTAACCACCTGCTTTTCCTGGCATTTAGAGTTGGTTGTCCAAATAAATATCTTAGACCACTATGGTCTATCCTTAACTAAAATATTTTTCCGATGAGGTAGTGCATCCACATATTCAAGGCATGCACTATGGCTGTCAATTCCAAATCATGAGTAGCATAGTTCCTTTCATGCTCCTTTAATTTCCTTGATTCATATCACACCACATACCCATTATGACTAAGGACTCCACCAATTCCCTCTTTACATGCATCATTTCATACAATGAAATCTTCATTTGGATCAACATTTCTTAATATTGGATCACTTGTCAAAAAATTCTTCAAGTGTAGGAAACTTCTTTCACAATCGGATGTCCACTGAAACTTCACACCCTTGTTCTACAAGGAAGTTATTGGGTGTGCAATCTTTGAGAATCCTTCAATGAATCTTCTATAGTAACCTACAAGGCCCATGAATGATCTCACCTCTGAGACATTCCTTGGTGTTGGCCATCCTTTAATGGCCCTTATCTTTTTTGGATCTACTGTTATTCCTTCCTATGAAATGATATGACCAAAATAATGAATTTTCTTCTAGTAGAATGAGCACTTGCTCAATTTGGAAAACAACCGATGGTCCCTCAATACCTGTAATACCATCCTCAAGTGTTTCTCATGCTTCTTCTTAGACTTAGAATATATAAGAATGTCATCGAAGAAGACAATGACAAACTTATCTAAGTAATCTATTGAAATACCATTCATTAGACACATGAAGACAATTTATGCATTTGATAACCCAAATGGCACCATTGTGAACTCATAATGGGCATACATTGTTCTAAAGGAAATCTTGATGATGTCTTCTTCTTTAATTCTTACCTGATGATAGCCTGACCTGAGATCAATCTTGGAGAATATTTTTGTATCTTTTAGCTGATCAAATAGGTCATCTATGCTTGGTAAAGGATACTTGTTCTTCACATTTACCTTGTTCAACTGCTTGAAGCCAATGCAAAGTCTCAACATTCCATCATTTTTCTTCACAAATAATACTGGGGCACCCCAAGGTGAGATACTCGAGCATATATTACCCTTCTTCATAATCTCTTCTAGCTACATTTGAAACTCCTTCAATTCTGGTGTACTCATCCTATAAGGAGTCTTGGATATTGGGGATGCTCCAAGCATCAAATTTATGGAGAAATCAATATCTCTCTTGGGTGGAAATCCTGGTATTTCTTTAAATACATCTTCAAACTCTTTTAGGATTGCATAATCTTCAATATTTGGCACCTTATCTTTAGGTGTCTCTTCCATATGTGCTGCAAAAATTTGACACCCTTTNGAGATATGTTGATGACACCAACACAATTTGGCCACATGGAAGAGATAAGTAGTATGAATTATTGAACCATCCCAACAACCAATCTGAATACATCAATTTTAATATGGAAACAAAATAAAATGGTCGACTACCTTTTTCTGGATGTCTTGGCTTCTAAGAAATATGATATCTCTATGTCCCATCAATTTTATCGAAAGAAGACACATACTAATAGATATCTCAATGATAACTCTCACTATCATCCTACACAGAAGATTGGCATCATCATTACTATTGAAACTCAATTTTTTAATGTTTCCAATGAAGAACACTTGGACTAAGTAATAAAACATATCCTTGATGTGTTCAAGAAAAATGGCTACCATGAGATCCAAATAAAGAAAAGCATCCACAAAGCACAACAAAGGAAGAGACAAACACATGATAATCAAACACAATGCTAGGATTTTCGGGGGAGAGCAAGAGTGATGAACACAACTATCAGACAAATCAAATTTGACAAACAATTCGGCCGAATCGACCAAATTGGTGAATTTTCAAATTTAATTCATCAATTCTTCCAAATTTGGTAACTATGGCTATCACATAATCTAATTACCCACAATTTGTTTGTTATTATAGCAGCAATTTGTAATAGAAATACACCATAGTTAACCCTAGTATCTACCAAAACAATAAAAAAATGAACCCTGCTTAAAGCACTCCTGGAAAAACTCCAATTCTCTAGAATTCCCTCACTATCCTTCTGTCAGCTCCCCTTTTTCCTTGGTTTTCACTATGCTGGTAGATCTAGGGTTCGACCCTTCTCCAAGAAGCAATTGCAAGGTTCAACCCTCCTCACAAAGGTTGCTAGGGATGGAATGAAACCTCAGAACCTCCTTTCAAAGCTGGAACAACCCCACCAAACCCTCAAGCGGCATCTACAAGGACTGTAGTAACCCTAGACCTATATGGTAGTGACAGTGAATCTTCCTCATTTCAGCAACAGAGTGTGGATTTCTAGATAGTAAATTATGCTCCTTTAGTGCACCTTTTTGAAACCTCTAAACCTATGACCAAGTGCATATAGGGATTTTACTTCCATCCCAGCTGACCTCAATGCATTAAAACATGCCAAAGAATGTTGGTAATGTCAAGCATTTAAATGCATTAATATTTATTCAATACATTATTTCCTTCATTTATTATAATTATTGGATAATGGGATAGCACATTAATTCGATACTCGATAACCAGGACAATTTTGAATTTTGGGCAGCCGGGGCAGAGATTACGTGTAGAGTATACACAATATATTATTAAAAAATTGTGACTATCTCCAAATTATATAATAAAAAATTGTTTAAGACATGCACCTCTTTTAAATTTTAGAATATTTTGATTGGCTAATACATGATGACATGGAATTTGTATTAGGGTTGGTAGGACCATTTTTCAACCAAATTTCCCCTAATGGAAGAGATTAGAGCAGCGTCAGAAAACAGGGGAGCACGTCAGAGAAAGAGGAAAAACAACGTTGGAAATAAGGGAAAACCCACGATGAGAAAAGTAGTTAGAAAGTGGACAAACTGTTGTGGAGCAGTTGAAAAGTGGACAAGCACCGAATTAGAGAAACGGTTGGATCGAGGACCATCTATGAACAAGTCATCTGGAAAGTGGAAAAACCTAATCATGTTAGGGTTAGTGTTTTTGTAAGGGATTTGTTCCAGTTTTGTATAAGTAGAATGTACTAGGACTGTATAAAAAGGGGTTGATCAATCGTTTGTTGACACTCAGTAGTTGGTTCGAATATTATTTGTTAGGGTTTTGATGAGAGGTTCTTAGTTTAAGTAAGAACTATTGCGATCTATGGAGATCAGATGTAATGAAGGAAGGATTGTATAGTGCACAACACTACATTTTGCATGACAGATGGATAAAGATTCGAAGTGACAAATCTTTGCGGACGTAGCCCCAGGGGGGGTGAACCACGATATATATGTGTTTTATGTGAATGTATGTAGAGTTTATGGTTGCATTTAACTTGATAATTCTTTATGATGAATATATTGTTTGTTAAAGGAATGAACATTGCGCAATAAGGTTAAGTTAATGAAATCTATAGAATGGCATGGAATGAATGAATATTATAGCTAATAATTAGATCAGAAGATGGTGTTATAGTAGATCAATGTTTGTCTTTGATCAAATGTGGTTGTAATGGTTAATAATGTCCTATTAGAATAGCAGTGACAGTGGTTTGGAGTAAAACCTAATGAGGATTTGAGGATTAATAGTAAGCAGGTTGAATGCCTCAGAGAGAGAAACACATCCCATCCCAGAGTTGCAGACATATGAGTCCTGCGGACACCCATAGAAGCCATCTCGGGTGAGACTACATAGTGCATTATGTGCATTGTGTTTTCTTATGGTATCTAGAAGGGCTGGTGGTGGAATGGTTTGTTGGTAATCCTATAGCTAGAACCTGGGTCTGCCCAAGTAACCCAACAGATATATTGAGGAAAAAAAATAATAATGTTGATTGATAGTATTATTGCACATATTTTCATTAACCAAAAAATAGTCAAACATTCCAATTGCTTTATATAT
>JZKD02S1962871.1:212855-241852 GCA_000966675.3 Picea glauca
TATTCAACATGTTTTCCAAGAAATTCAAATATGGCCACAAAAACTTGAAGACTAAAAGTTAAAAATATAGACAAATCAAGAATTAAAGGAAAAGGACATTCAACTTCAAAAAAGATGATCAAGTTCAAGAAACAATTGTTCGTACCTATTTTAGAAAAGAATCACATTGAAGTTTGTAAATTTGATTGAATTTGTAAAGGCATTGTCCATTGGGATATCATTCAAATGGTGTGAAAATCCTAAAGTTTGCATGAAAAAAAAATGATTATCTAAAAAATCTAAATAAGAAATATTTTACATTTCTTAAATTAATAGTCTCATGGTGTCCAATATACTACCTGTGCAGATAACCGATACTATAGATTCTAAATATTTTCACATTGTATGTCATGCCAAGATAAACTTAGGGGTCCATCTTTCCCAATTGCAAAATAGATTGTTGCTGCTTTCCCCCTTGACATGGTTGTTTTTATGTTTGTGGATTGATCACAAGGCCACATTCTCATTGAATCAATCGATGATGGAAGTTCTGTACACGGGCTTCTGATATCTCCCTAGCTTATCCCATCCGACTTAAAGAGTCGATGAATTTTTTATCCATCTCTGGAGAACACCTTTTAACACCATATTCTTCCATGTTACTACTAAAATAAGAGAATGATGCCTCTAGAAGACTTATTTAGCTCAATACAAGCAACCAAAATATGCATCACACCAAAAGACTCCTCCCTTGTAATTTAACATTGATCTCATCTTCAATAGCTTTACTACTATTTCCCTTAATGGATTCTGCTTTTGGAAAAGAGATAAGATTTGGCATAGACTTTCTCAGGTATCAATTTCATTTTTCTGAAACAAAGGTACATCATGTAATTTGTCAATGTCAACAATTCAATAGTTGAGATATTTGTAACTCTTTCCTTAGTGGAGCTATGAAATATATACTCTGTTTTCTTTTTAGAGTAAAAATCCATTTCTTTTATGCCCTTCAACTTAAATTTGTTGTTGATGATCACCATTAAAGTATATCTTGGCTTATTCCATGAATTGTCAAAAAATCTTCTTGAAGCTATTATTACTCAATCATTGCTCTTATCTTCATAGAATTTAAATGTAAACCATGGAATTATTCCTATGTTAATGGGTAGCCCTTGTACTTTTTTTTGGATAGTTACAATTTTTCTTGAACACGAAACCTATACTGCCATGAATTTTCTTCCTTGAATATATGATATTGGATGATGCACACTGGGAGACATTGTTTTCTTGTAGATAGATCAAATTTTAATTCAGTGAAGGTCTTATCGAGCTTGAGATTGTGTTCTTGTATTATAACTCTCTTTAGTTTGTTTTAACTCCCAACATTAAGGAAATTGAGAATTTGGTTGCTATGTACCAACCATAGTGATTCACACTCTATTCTGTTCACTTGTTATTGAAATGGCACCATAATTGTTGATCCGTGGAATCATGGATTACATTCCATAGTTACAACATTGATTGGCATTATCACTAAAAGGACGAATTGTTTGGTCTATTGATTCATATACTACATCCAATGTCTTCAGTGTATGCGTTGGATATCATTTCCTAAATCCCCAAGCATTGAATCAATTGTGCACTTAAAATTGTCATTTATTGAATAGTTGGTGAGTTTAACCCCCTTTATTGAATAAGCAGATATGTATGCTCATATGTGTGGAAGAAACAAACAGTGCTAGAGTTTGTTTGACTGTTGAATTCTAGCACTAAATCAATTTAAGAGTATGGTTGGCTTCTAATAATAGCAATTGTCCCCATTGCCTACATTATTGGTTGGTTCCCATGATACCATTCACTATTTGTTAATTCACTGGTAGTTATTGAGATGTAAACCTTTATATTTAACCTCATCCATTCACCTCTGTACAAAACATGGTGAACTTACATCGGTTCAAAAGGTGGTGAGAAACCTACGACAACCCCTCTGGATGTGTGTGTGCTAAAATGGCACTTACAACCATAGTGTGTTCTATCAAATAGTTGTTTTAGATCTCCTATAATTATGAATCCAGGAAGAAGTGAGAAGTTCTTGTAGATTGGTAAAACATATGTAAACGTATTAGTTGAAGTACATGGATTTTGGACTTTGTTCGCATAATGAAAATGATATGTGGGAACCTTCAGTTAGCAGTGAAAACAGACCAATGAAGTCTTCAACCAAAGCAGGAAACAAAGCCTTCATTCCAGGAAATATCAAGTGAACCAAATTCAAACCCCAACTCTAACCAGAGGTTGAAGAGAAGCATTTATTATTTTCGTAGAGTATCCATATTGATGAGATGGATGGGCCATAGGCCTACCATTTATGGATCACATATTTCAATAGTAAATACCTAGAAAAGGACATTGTCTTGGACAATCCTAACTCAAGTGCTATTAATGCAACATAAATTAATATTGATGACAACACTTTCTAATGTAGTGTTTGATGTATTTTGAATGTTGAAGGATGATGTTCATTGATCATATTTGTTCTATTGCAAGGAATTTTAATTCAATATGGGCATGTTCTTCTTGTGGTCAAGAGTATTGGACTGCTTGCCCCAATACAATGACCATGATAACTCACTGTTATCTCCACATTTGGCCACTAAGTCTACCGAACCATCATTGTTTCCTAGGAAAAAGAGCATGGGATGTTTTTCAACTATAAACCATCTGCAACTGAAGATAAGACCACAATTTTATTTATAAAATTTGAGTCATAGTCATAAAAATCATATAACCATTAGCCTAGTGGGTTAGCTCAACCAGTTAAAATAGACTATTTCAAGGGGAAGTTCGCTATGAGGTATCCCTTTCTAGTCTCATCGAGGCTCAAGTTAGAATAGGTCTTGTTGGGTTGCCAACTGCTATTGTGGTTGGGGGTTCAACCACCCTCTATCTGAATATGTTTTTCCTTGGAGAAAAAAAAGTCACATAACCATTCATCCTACTTGGTATAATTACCAAAATGCTATGAAATCCCAACAAGTTACAGAAAAGTACATGGTTGTATAAAAGTATGGAATCTATTGGTAGTATGTCACCCATAACACCCATAAATACTCTATCTATGTAGGCGGACAAAACCTCTACGCGCAACCAAAAATGCTAAGAATAAGAAATAAGAAATAAAAGTAGAATGTAGTAGTAAGATCTACAAAAGCGTAATCCTAGAGGAGGAATGTATAGTGGGATTAAAATCCCTTTTGCTGCTCAAAAAAGTAAAAAACAAGGTCCAAGAGGGAGATGAAAAAAGTTGAACTTGGATTGATAGAGTTTACCTGGATACTAGGTTTGCATTCTCCTACAGCTGGGTGCGACCAACATACATAGTAGATCCTTGATGGCACAACATATCTGTCTTCTTAGTTTCTTGTGCGCAATAGAGAGAGATAGAGAGAATAGTGATGGTGCAACACTAGTCTGCTTTGGGAAGTGTGTTGCAGTGATAGACAGTGAGAAAGTGAGGATGCATGTATGCACTAGTCTCATCCTTTTCCTAGATTTATAGTTGTTGTTTAGATTTAGCATTCTAGTTAGCTAGAGTTTGCTTTATCAGTTGTAGCATGCATTTACTTAGTACTATGTTTAATGAAGGGTGTGGATCCATATGATAGCTAGGGCATGCCATGAGACTTTCTAATGTGCACAGATCTGTAGGAGGCACCAACATGTTTGAATGTTGTTTGAATGTTCTTGTTGATTTCTTTTGGTTCTAGTAGATTTGTTCAAGTGTGCATTTAGGGGTTGCAACAATGGCTAGGTTTGGTCTCCAAGAGCATCAAATGTTGGAGGGAACTTCCAACTTGGTAACGTGGAAATGCACACTGTAGGGTCTAATGCCCTTGTATTGTTGTAACAGAGTGTCAATCTGTATAATGCCCTTGTAATGTTGTAACAGAGTGTCAATCTGTCTTGTAAAATTATTTTCAAGAACAAACTCACCAATGCTCGCATGAGAAAGACTGATACTGTACTGAGCTATCTAATGAAGATCAGAAAGTTGAGAGATCAGCTCAATATCATTGGAAAATATTTTGATGAGAGTGAGCTAGTTCACTTTGTAAGAATGTTATCTAAAGTTGGTGTACCTATGGTATTTTTTCTCTTCCTATGGTATTTTCTCTTTATTATTTTTGGTTCTCTTATCTCAAGACCAAAAAAAACACTCATCTATCACAAGGATTTGGGTCTTCTGAAGGTCTCCCTCCCAAACCAAACACCCTCTTTCTCATTTCTAGTTTTATGAAGGTTTCCTACAACCTAGATCTTCTTTGGTGTATTCCATAGGGAATATTTTTATTCATTTTTTTACTCTTGCCAACATCTCATTTCGATTCTAGCTTATCTCTCTAAAAAATGCATGCATGTAAAGACTCTTCTTGAAATGATGGAAATTCCCCTCTAACTAAAGTTTTGCAGGTACTAGCTAGTGCCATCACTGATGCAATATGTAACCAACCTAAGACTTCAATTTTTCATCCCGATACATGCATATCATTACATAAATATCATGGCCAAATGAATGATGCATTGTTGGATTCATGGATACATAGTCTCAGTGAACACTTTAAGACTTGTTTGACATGAAACAAGCTCAGTGCTTACTCCTCACTAGTAATCATCTAGAAATTTTGGCTCAAGCTTAGAGGAAGTTCCAATTTTCCTCTAAAAATATACATCAAGATAAATGAAGTGACTTATACTATTTATACTACAAAGTGAATTACTACTTGGTATGCCTTATATTACACCCTTAGATAATTTTTTTATGTTGGTGCTCCAAATTTGACCCATATGTGTGCAAAAAAAACTTTGTTATGTCTTTTGTAAATTAATTTTTCTTGCAAGGTGCAAGTACTACCATCTTCGAGAACCCATCAATGACAATAGACACTGCATCATGGTTTTTTGATGTTGTTGGTAGGCCTGTTAGAAAATTCACAAAGATAGACTCTCATGGTTTCCTGGGATTGAATAGGGTCCTATAAGCTATAGGAAGTTTGACTATGCATTTTCCTCTTGGCTTGCTTGTTTTCCTCAAAGTTAATAAGGTCCTAGACCAAATTTTCAAACAAATTTCCAAATACAATTTGGTCATAGTTTAGCATGTTTAAGTCAATGCTTATCCCTCCACATGTTCATGGTCATCATCATCTAGGTCATGGATTAGAATTCATTTTTTGAATATATCACATTATAATTCCAGTCATAAAAAATTAAAGTGAGTCATATTCATCACTTGGGTCACTACCATGGGAATTATCACCTTAAGGATAGGTTGAGATAAAGGTAAGGTGATGTTCCACATAAGAAAATCATGCTACAGTCACATCACATAATATCACTCTATTACTCAAAGGAAAATCAACTTTTCAAAGCTATTAAAAGGCCATCTTGGTATATTCAATCCTCATTTCAGTATTCTTAAACTCCTCTTCACCATCAAGGTCCATCTCAACCATTAGAAAACTGAAATTTGCCATCAAAACACTTATTCCCATCCCATGTTGTGTTTCTGGTAGGTGCTATGCTTCTGGTAGCCCTCGCCGCGTGTCTGGCAGAAGTGTCATGCTTTTCAAAAGGAAGCAAATTAATTCATTGCATGGGTTTTATTCACTAGGTCACAGGCCCATCTCATCATTAACAAGTAAGTGGGACACATTCATGCCACCTTTACCCTTATTTTCTTCATTTTCTTCATACAGGTCAGTAAAAAATCGTCGATTTTGTTGCGTCTTAATATTTCAATCATATTTTTCCATTTTCTGTTGTACAAACCCACATGATGTTCTTAAATGCCCTCACCTACACTCACTGACACCAACCACTACCCTCCACAATTTCCCCAAGATTTTAGACAGTAGTTAAGCACTACTTTCCCTCCATCTACCAGACTGTCCCTTATCCCCTGTTTCCACAAATGATACCTTACCCCTTCCCTTTCCCACTGAAAATTAGGATTTTAATATCATGGAAATTGGAAGAAGTGATACTCAAAGAAGGAGGTACAATAAGGGTGGGAAAGTGTCCAGGTACGAGCCAACACAGATCAGAGAAATCATGGCCTCACCTTTCATTAAGAAAATATTTGAAGATGCTGGATGCCTAGGGTTTTGTGAAAGAATTCAAGAGGTGGGATGCCATGCTAAATTGACCAGCCTCTTTGACACCAATTTCAAGAAGGATAGGACCAGAATTGTAGGGGTAGACTTCACTATTTCCACAGATGTCATTTCCACAACTACAAGTATTCCCAATGATGGAGAAATCTGGTTTAAAGGAATGGATTTGGACATTGAAAATTACAAGGTTTTCCTGAAACCACACTATAAAGATACTCCAACTCATATTTTTCCTTTCAGACAGTTGCTAGATAGATATGCTCTGTTGATGAATATGATCATGAAATACTTTACCTGTGAAGGGATATTTTCAAGACTGTACCAGTATCACATGTTGTTGATGCATTTCACTGCCATCAAGCCACTTAACTTGCCTCATTACTTATTTAGAAGCCTGGTCAAAATGATAGAAAAGGTACAAATCAATGGGAAATATCACAAAACAAATTTGTTTCATCATGGTTTGGTAAAGGTCATGGTCATCCAAAAACTTTCAGAAATCAACATGCCTTGGGAGGATTTCATCCGGTCAGTTTCTCTGTTGCCTGCTACTAGTCAACCCAGTAGTCAAAACACTTCATTAGCACCACCAAGGCCACAGGAGGTTGGCTCATACAACAAGTTGTCAACTAGAAAGACACATGTGGCAGAGATTATTTAGACTTACCAGAAAGGGAAAAAATGATTTTTTCCCCTAAGAGAATGAAGAAGATGTCTACACCCAGAATGTTGACTAGGGAAAAACTAGGGAAATTCGCGAGGACAATACGGTGGAACAAGTTCAGGGAGAATTGGAGCAGTCACCTAGGCATGCAAATGACTCCCCATTGCAACATTTTGAGAAGGAGATGCCTCATGAGAAAGAGATGTTTGACCATGTAGAAAAATCAAATGAAGAAATTATCAAAGAGAAACAAACACAAATACAAGAGCTAAAGGATGATCTTGCAAAGGCAAATCACATGGTGGAATTACTAAAACAAGAGAACAAAATTTTGAAGCTGAATGCAATGCATCAAAATACCTCACCAGGTCATCCATCATCCAACAAGGCAAAAGGCAAAGGTAAAACATTGATGAGTATAGAAGAAGCTGGGTTTGAGAAGAACAAGGAGTATTGGCTTGGGAGAGTAAACCAATACTTGGAGAAGTTATTGAATAGGTCCAACAGAGACACCAAGCTACAGAGAAACATGGCGAGACACTATTTCACCAGGAACCTGATTTGCAAAATTAGGCTCAAAAACATGAAAAAGAGGCTAAGGAAATCCATAAAGAAGCCAAAGAGGAGAGATATCCTTTATCTCTTAGATGATGCATCATTGATTGTGTGAACCCATCACACAAGGAGTCCCAGAAACAAATTGCAAGGAATTTTGACAATTTTGGCAAGTTTTTGAATTTTTTGGTATTTTTGACAGTTTTGATGTACATAAGCACAGCATGGCCACACTGCAATTTCTCTCAGAGGATCTAAATGATGAAAAAGTTACATGCTTGGATAGGTATTGAGATGTAATTCACATATATATACTATGTTCTTGAGTTGGATGCACAGATAGAGAGAGAGTTTATTGAAAGTACCATTATGATACAATAATTTCTCTAGAACTTGAATTTTGTTAATCCATCTATTAAGAGAGCAGCTCTATAAAGGCATTGGAACTTGATGCTAAATAATAAATTGATCTTTCTTTGCAGTGTGGGTATTTTTCCCAAAAGGGTTTTCCCCAAAACATCATTGTGTAATTTTTGGATGTTTATGTGTTATTTGTTTTCTATGATTGTTTGTTTAGATTTTATATACATTCTTCTCTTGTGAATTAGATTAGGAAGTGTATTCTATACTTTTTCTTCCTTTTATTTGGTAGCATATCCTTATCTTCTTAGATCCTAGTTTTTCAGGACAAGGTTTTTTTTATCTAACCTTGCACAAAAGGAAATCATGTTGCAAGAAAATAGTGAGCACATTAAAGCTATAAATGGAAAAGTTTAATGGCATTAAGTTTGAGTTGTGGAATATCATGATGGATATTTGTTCATATATTGACATCAATGGGTTGTAGTATTTGGAACAAAAACCTATGTTATGAAAGAAAAGACTACGTAGTTTTGGAGAGAAATGTTCATATATTGACATCAATGGGTTGTAGTATTTGGAACAAAAACCTATGTTATGAAAGAAAAGACTATGTAGTTTTGGAGAGAAAGGTGAGAGTCCTTATTAGGCTTTGTTTGGTTGATTCTATGTATGAGTGGAGGACCCTCTTGGGGATTTGTTTTTGAAATGCTCATTTGTTCTTAATTAAGTTCAATCATTTTAGTCTCTTGTACACCCCCTTAATAAGGATATTAATCATTATGCACAATAGAATGTTTTTTATGGAAATGAAGATATTCTTGAAAGAGAAACTAGAGATTCTCCTAATCTCTTTTAAACTCTCTTGAAAAGGATATTGATCATATATATAAGGATATTCAATATCTAAAACTATAGTATTATTTATATTCCTCGCATTTGTTTTCATTAAATGAGATCACTAGCTATATTGAGTTATTTTTCCATATTCATTTGGGCTTAATGAACTCCTGAACCCTCTAATTACTCTTAGCAATAGAGGTACCTTAAATAAAAAATGGTGTAACAAAAAACATATGAATATTTAGTTTTCTCTATATTCTTTTACTTAAGGGGAATCTATAGGTAATGAAGTTTCTAATTATAACCTTCCATGCTTCATTCCCTTCCATGAAACTGATAACTCACTAGGAACACATGCATGCTCATGTGTCTAGGAAGAAAAACTTCCCATTCCCCAATAGTCCTTAGGGGCACAATACAGGATCTATATAAATCTATGAAAACCCTCCTCATCATTGGACTTATCCCATAACAAGGTCTTGATTATTTGTTCGAGCTACTAATACGATATGGTCGAGGGTACCCAGTAAGAAGAGTAGTACAAATGGGTGAAACCAAGAATTTGGTTCAAATATAAATTGTACCTTCTAACATCCTAGATCTCATTGGGTGAAGTCGCATGAAATGTAAAAGGTATCCCTAGAGATACAAAAAATTTCTCAAGTTGAATTATGGTCATCATTTCCCTACAAGATAATCAAAAGAATCTCCCTAGACCAATATAAGGAACTATGTGATAATTTGTTTTCATATTGGAACTAATAAAATAATTAGAAAATTATATATGAAATCCATAGTGTTATCAAAAATTTCCTTCTCTTTAAACTAAGGTAAGGAAGGAGTCATGAGAAAAATTCCCATTAACAAGATTTCCACCCTCAAGAGATAGTAACAAGATACCCTTTTATAATTCCCTAAGCTGTCCTATTTTGAAGAATATGTCAAATTATTCTACAACCATAACATACAAGGAAGACACCCAAATGAAAACATTGTGATCAACTTGAAGTGGAAAATTTTATTACATCTTTCCTTGTTGAAAAATCATTGATCATGMCAACAAYAAAAAAGGTATCCACAAAATTTGTGAAGAATGGTTGAAACCAAAGACATTAAGAATGTTGATATTGAAATGAAATTCCACTATATCATATGAATTAGTGAAAATGATTTTGATGATCATGGAACATATAACCAAGCATATATCCCATTCCATCCCCTACCCTATGGTGATGGAATTGTCCAAAATGTAGTGACATCTAATGAAGGCAATATGTCTTGATTTTTTTATTTCAAAATCATTGGGTTTAGTTATAGAGATAGAACTTTTGGCCAATATTTTACAAAACACTTTCGATAAAGTGATCAAGGGTTGATTAGTGATATGCACTTGATTCTCAATATTTGTAGGGTCACTATATGTAAAATATGTGTTTAAACTTATGCATATTTCCTCTAATGAACATAAATCTATATTAGGGGTCTCAACTTTGCAGTGTTGAGATTTTGGAGTTTAAAACACAATTCAACTATAGTGATTCTAAAGTTAGCTAAAAAACATGAAAAAGAGGCTAAGGAAAGCCTTAAAGAAGCCAAATAGGAGATATAGCCTTGATATATTGGATGATGCATCATTTATTGTGTAAACCCATCACACAAGGAGTCCTAGAAACAAATTGCAAGGAATTTTGACAATTTTGGCAAAATTTTGAAATTTTTGGTATTTTGACAGTTTTGATGTACAGAAGCTCAGCGTGGCCATGCTACGCTTTCTCTCAGAGGATATAAATGATGAAAAAGTTACAATATTGGATAGGTATTGAGATATAATTCACATATATACTCTATTGGAAATTTCATATCACAGTGTTGAAGAAAAATCCAAAAAACATGATAAAAAACAGGTCTCTGCCACTTTTTCAAGACCTTCGCTGCGCTTCTGGGAGTAACTTTGGGAAAACATATTTTTCTCTGTAAAAAGGTGTTCATTTGATTTTCTTGAGGTTCCAAATGACAACTTGATACCCTCAGGTTTCCATTGAGCCTTTCAGAGCTGGATTTGGAGTAGTGGAAGGCTTTCAAAAGTCCTCTCCAAGGTTGGCACTGCATTTTTGATTGATGCTGCGTTTCTGGGAAATATGACAACATAGTGCTTTTTAGTTTCAGACATTGATTCTTGTTCCATATTTCAATTCAAGTCCAAAATACATATCTATCTTATTTATAAACTTCTCAACATGGTTGAGTTGTATGATTCGAGAATATGTGTATTAGTTTTTGATTTATTGCACAAGTAGTGTAATGATCTTGCCTTGCAAAATTCAAACTGTACTTCCCGCTTAATTTTGTTCTTACATGGAAAATCTCTTCATGATATCTACATTTTTCTCCCATTTGGTGTTTTGGCATTCTGCTCTTCTAGCAATATCTAGAGATAGAAAATTAATTGTTTGCCTCGAAACCTTATTTCCTTATGGACCATATTGATATGCACTTGTTTCTCAATATTTGTAGGTTCACTATATGTCAAATATGTGTTTAAACTTATCCATATTTCCTCAAGTGAACATAAATCTATATTAGGGGTCTCAACTTTGCAGTGTTGAGATTTTGGATTTTAAAACACAATTCAATTGTAGTGATTCTGAAGTTAGCTCAAAAACATGAAAAAGAGGCTAAGGAAAGCCCTAAAGAAGCCAAAGAGGAGATATAGCCTTGATATATTGGATGATGAATTACTGATTGTGTAAAACCATCACACAAGGAGTCCCATAAACAAATTGCAAGGAATTTTGACAATTTTTTGAAATTTTTGGTATTTTGACAGTTTTGATGTACAGAAGCGCAGCGTGGCAACGCTGCACTTTCTCTCAGAGGATCTAAATGATGAAAAATTTACATGATTAGATAGGTATTGAGATTTACTTCGCATATATATACTCTGTTGGAAATTTTAGATCACAGTGTTGAAGAAAAATCCAAAAAACATGATAAAAAACAGGCTTTGCCACTTTTTCAAGACCTTCGTCGCGCTTCTGGGAGTAAATTTGGGAAAACATATTTTTCTCTGTAAAAATGTGTCCATTTGATTTTCTTGAGGTGTCTAATGACAACTAGATACCCTCAGGTTTCCATTGAGCCTTTTAGATCTGGATTTGGGGTAGTGGAAGGCTTTCAAAAGTCTTCTCCAAGGTTGGTGCTGCGTTTTTGATTGATGTTGCATTTCTGGGAAATATGACAACATAGTGATTTTTTGTTTCAGACATCAATTATTTGATCTGTGTTGGATCATACCTAGACACTTGCCCACCCTTATTGTACCCTTTTCATTTTTTTGTTTAACTTCAAAAATGTAAAAACAAAACAATATATTTTTGTATGCATGTATGTATTCATCTTGACTTTTAATTTGACATCTTTTTGGGTCAAATTTGATGTTAATAGATATATATATGTTTGAATATATGAAGTTATAATGGAGTTCGATTAATTATTTCTATCAAACTTAATGGTAAATTTGATCGTATTTCTTTGCAGAGATGAAATTTTTTTGAACTTCAATGTTCCATGAATTTGAACATGAACACAAACCAGGTTACTTAGCAGCCAGGAAACATCTTGAGAGCATTACCCATGAGTTTCATACTATTTTATGTACCAGAAAGGTTGTGTAGTAAGGAATCTAGGGGGTCTAGGTTTTGGAAGCATAGGAGTATGTTGAAGGGGATAATCTTGCCCTGTAGTTATCATATTTGATTGTTTTGTTTATGTTTTGTGTGATACTTTATGATTGACTTATATGATTTTGTATATGTTGTCATGATTATATAGTTATCTGCCAATTGTTATGAATTCAAAGTTGTGCAACTTCAATTAGAAGCCACAATTGAATCCAATATCGATATTGATATATAACGAAATGACATGAAGTTGTGATAATGTGCCCATCATGGGAATTTGTGTATTGTATTGACGTAGTTTTAAGTGAAATTAATGTACTACTTGATCATGGGGTTAGCCACTTGATTTCTCCTACATGTTATGTTCATTTGGATGATATAGGGAATACCCAATGATAATTGTTGGGGGATATTTTGATTACAAATGACAAATAACTTATCATTTACTTGTAGGCTGTAATTGACATAGCTTGATTTTGATGTGGTCTTTGTAGGGTTCACTTGATCGATTTTAAACCATTATTGTGTGTATAGTAGTATTAACTGATTATAAGAAATCATTTAAATGCTGTCTTTGGATCAATTTGTATATAATATTAAATATTGTCAATGATGGGGAAGTATAAAAATCTGCTAATGGGATATCTTGATATTCTTAAAGGTATCAATAGGCTTTCTTTTTCTCTTTCGCAAATTCAACCATAGGGTATTATGCTACAACAAAGAGGAATGATTGGATAAGGAGTGTTGGCCCTTGGTTATGGAAGGAAGAAAATATCGAGGAAGAAAAGGTCAAACATAAACTGCGTGGGAGACACAATGACTGTCATTGGGTCGAAGTAAGCAAAAGAGCAGAAAATCTGAAGCGAAGTACAGAGAAGCAAGCTGTTGGATGAGGAGATCGAGGATGATAGATCAATAAGGAAGATGGATCAAGGAAAATTTAGCAAGCAGAGAAATCCACCATTGGATGCTTTGGAGCACTGTGTGAGAAGGGAGGAAAGACAGGCTGGCGAAGCCCTGAAAAGGAGGGTCAAGTTGACCTAGGGTTTTAGACACCTAGGGTTTTGGGTAATTAGGGTTTTTAACACCTAGGCTTCGAACTAAGGCTGTCGGTGAGGGACTATAATGTATAAATAGAGTTCAAGAGGACCTAGGTCGGGTCGGTACTAGTGTGGGGTATTGATATTGATTGTTGTTGATTGGGAGATTATTGTATTGTGAGAGAGAGGAGTGATGAGAGTGAGAGCCATATGGTATTGTAAGATCTTCAGCTGGGTGAGAAGATCAAGTCCTATAGCTAGGTGCGCAGGAAGGTGGGAGACAGAGAGAAGGAGAGAGAATATCTACTGACTAAGAGCGCAAATCATAACTGTAAGCTTTATCTTAATATGTCATAAGAACAGTTCTGTGGATGTAGCCCTAGAGAGAGGGTGAACCACGCATATTTTGTGTCATATGTGTGATTAATGCCTAGATATTTGTTATTGTTATACTGTTATTTGCATTATTGTGTTAGATTAGATTATTGCTGCGTAGAGTAGATCTAGCTAATAAGAGATATATGAATGCTGCATTATTGTTGTATTAGTTCCACTTGATATTCCCCTGGTTGTAGACATCTCTATCCTGCAACTCGCCTCTTAGCTTCTTCAGGTGAGACTACATCTACTTCGTAGGTGTTGCTGAAATGACCAGTAGCTAGGGCTTGTTGGTGCGCTCTTGTAGTGAACCCTAGGTCTGCCTCTGTGCCAATAAATGGTTCCGTTGTTAGGACTGGAATCTATGTGAGGGAATGTCAAGGTGGTTCCCATCAAAGACAGAGATTCAAAAGTGGATAGAGGATCAAGAAAGGGACTTCACTAAAGCTCAGAACCAAAACCCTAAACTGAGTACTCAAGATTGGCTACAAAGACACCTCGTCACTGACATTCACGAGATATTGTTTGGAGGAATCCACCAGGAGTTGTTTGAGTAGTTGGCTAGGTTAGATGATACCCATTTCGAGATCAGATCTAGACCTCCTGTGGTTTGGACACCAGCACTGATCTAGAAGGTCAAGAGAGTTGACAACGCTGTATCCAGAGCAGTATATCATTAGTTTGATAGTACCATTGGAGGGTATATCACCAAATTTGTTATTGATAGGGTAGAATCATATAGCCAATCTGAGAGATACTTTTTCAAAGGACCCAGAGGAATTTTTTTTCACTTTTTGAAGCTGAGAATCAAGATGTTGTTGCATAAAAAGAAAATCTTGAAGATACAATAGATTGGATGGACCTGAAAAGGCTAATTTTCAGAAATTCAGACAACGACAGTGACACAAAAGCTGAACATATGTGTAGTGGAAGAGTATTCATAGGGGTTCACCTTGAGATCCTGTTTAAGAAAAACTATGGAGAAGATGGTTTCTATAGTGGAGAAGAGGTAGATCTAATCAATGAAGAACATTTAGAACCCACCAAAACAGAAGAAGGGGAAGCTGAAGAACTTTGCCAAAGCGAGACAGAAACCTCTGGAACTGCACAAACTATTGAAATAAGTAACAATAAACCTCTTGTTGTTTCAATAGCTCCAAGCAGCTAGAATAGACAGAACCACCAGAGTCTTCAAAGTGCTATTACTAGAAACTCATCCTATACTCAAAATGAAGCCTAGGGAACTCTATGGTAGATGAGATGAGGCTCCCTATCTTTAGGGGAGATGGATCTAAGGATCCTGATCAACACTGGTTCCTGTGTGAGGCCATGTGGAATATTAAAAGTATCACTAACGAAGCCATCAAGAGAACCCAGTTCAGCACTATGCTAAGGGACCGTGCACTGAGATGGTACATGAAACTTGTCCAAGGACTGGCATAGCCTAAGACACTGAATGAGATCAAGAATGCGATGATTACAGGGTTTAAGAAACCTAATTCAGAGTCACAATGTATTACAGATCTAAAATAGATCAAACAAAAGGTAGCAGAGCCTGTTTGGGATTTTGACCAAAGATTCAAGACGCTAACAGGTTGATTAACTTTTCAGATCCCCGATGAACAAAACAAAGAATGGTTCATCATGATGATGTTACCACAAATTAGAGTCCCTCTGATGTAGCAAAATATTGCATCACAGGCAGAAGCTTTGGATATCGCCATGAATCTTGAATCAACACCTATGGGAGAATCTAGCTCAGGCATGAGCCAGATCTTGAGCCAGCTAACTAGTTTTTCTCTGCAGGTTGAGGATATGAAGAAGGACAGGCGGAAAGAAAAAAGAGAAGATATATGGTGTGTAAGATGTAGATCTGAAGGTCATGATAAAGAACACTGTCCCCTATTTCATGAGTATTTGGCCTCATGAGCGCCGAGCCCCTTGAAGCAAGTTAAACTGCCCTGGTGAGATGTATGCAGAAATAGGCATCGCCCAGATGAGTGCTATTACATCCAGAAGTATGTTCAGAAACCCAAAAAATTGTATTTCACATTCTGTAAATTAGTGGGGCATGATGATCGATATTGTAGAGCTTACGATCTCATACATGAGAGGTTGAGGGACATATAAAAGATTCAAGGTGAAGTACAACAAGAAGGAAACACCCCGCAGTACAACTCTCCAGGGAGAGGAAAATTCAATACTCACAGTGGATACATAGGGAGAGGATGAGGAGGAGGTATGGGCCGAGGCCAAGGACAAATAATCTATTATAACTGTGTGCATCCATGACACCTGGCAAGGGATTTTCAGAATCCTTGCACAACCTGTAGTTATTGTAACTCTTTCGAGCATGTCATAGAAGAATGACCTGTGCTGTTGGCTAAGCTTCAGGAAAGATGAGGACCCCAACAGAACCCACAAGTGCAACTGATATATGCTGAAACATGTGGAACAAACCCTAGAGTCACTGTTATTACTCAAGGAGGTGCTGCTATAGGAGAATATAGAACAATCCAAAGAAATATCGCAAAAGAGTGAGGTATCAGGAAAGCTGTGGAGAAGGCTTAGGCTTTTGATGCAAGGAAAGAAAGACAAATCTTCGAGGAAGCAAGATAGGAGTTCACGAGGGACCAAGTATCCTCATCTAAAAAACAATTAGAAATAAAAGAGTATGGAATTCCTCAGGCATTTTATCAATCATCTTCATCGAAAGAAGGAAAGGAGGTAAGTAAACTCATCAAATTTTTGTATCCTTGTCTTAAGTTAATTTGGGATGAAAATGTTGTGCAAGAGTTACAGAACCTAATTAGGCAATATGAGCTAGGAAAGGTAGACCCCTTACTGAATAGGGCAGTACACCAGATTGGTAAGAAGAGAAGAACAAACAAAGAATTACATTTAAATGCTCAAATAGGAGAGTATGATATAGACTATGTGGTCCTCGACTTAGGGTCGAAGGTCAATGTCATGATGAAGCAAACTTGGGCACTAATGGGAAAAACAATGTTGATCTATTCCCCTATCAGGATTAGAATGGCTAATCATCAAGATTTCAGCCCATTTGGACGATTGGAGCATGTCCCTGTGGACATTGATGGAGTTAGGACCTTTGTAGTTTTTGAGGTAATCAAAATTGTTGATGATAGTTGCCCTTACCTTGCATTGCTAGGAATTGATTGGGCCTTCAAAAATTCTACTGTTGTTGATTTAAAGAAAAGATGCATAAAATTTGAAAGAGTTGGCCTTAGGTTCATTGCACCCTTATATCCATATGAGGGTCTGCGATATACAGAGCCCATCTGAGAAGAAGATCACACATATGAGTTGGAAAACATATATAAATTAACAGCCAAACAACAGGATTATATCAACCCTACTACCGATGGAAATCTAAGTTGGCAAAGTGACAACGTGTGTTCATGAGATTCAGAAGAAGTGCTGGAGAACTGGCAGAACTAGATGTATGAAATATCCACAAGGATATGTGCTTGACTCACTAGAGAAGTTTGCTGGATTGGTACAACAATAAGTAACTTCCCTACCTTTGATGGTATGAACCCTCTAGAAGCCTTCTTCTCATATTTTGAAACAAGTGTACCAACACAACAATGGTTTTTGGCTATGGACAAGGCCCTAAAATCTACACCAGCAATATGGTGGGGGATGCACAAAAGAAATATTACAAACTGGACACAATGCCAAACCTTGATGACAACGCGGTTCTCAGCACAAGTAGGAAGCTGCAAAGTGAGGTACACAAGTCAAAGCTACCTAAAGGACCATGTGCAACACTGTGAAGAAGCCTGGAGAGACATTCCTGGAGAAAAATGGGTACACAGCTTCATTAACACGTTGGACATGACCCCTATTAATTGGTACCTTCAAGCAGAGCTACACCTCATCACTGCAGATTGGGAAGGTATGCTTTAGAATTTTGTAACCACCTTTTTGTTTGAAAGTGAATTTCCTTCAGTAGATCAAGAACTACATATTGTGAGGTAGAAAGTATTTAAGGAGACATCTAGCCTCCCTTTTGAGCAAGAACAGGACGAATGGACTGTGCCATTCCAAAAACTACAAGGATGTTACAACATTAATGCCGACACATATGACGATCCGAGGAAGGTAAACATCGCTGAGATAGAAGGCCATAGGGATGTGGAAGGACCATGAGTTGAGTTTCCATTCATTGGACAACCGTTCAAGATAAAGAAATTCAATATTGGGACAGAGTAGACGCCAAATATTGCCAATGTCGAAGATTACTGGGATGCTTCTACCACTGACAAAATTACAGAATTACTGCACGAGTATCAGAACTTGTTTCTGACCAAGTTCACTGATATAAAGGGTATCAAAGGACCTATGCGAGAGATGAGAATATCTTTGAAACCAGATGTGAATCCAATCAAGCAAAGACCCTACACATTGAACCTCAAATATAAGGAAAAAGTGAAGATTGAGCTCGAAAAAATGTTAGAAGTAGGGATTATTGAACCTGTCGAAGAGTCAGAGTGGATCATCCCTATGGTGGTGCAAGACAAGAAGACAGGCAAGATCAATATCTGCATAGATCTCATGAAGCTGAATGATGCTTGTTTGCATGATCCTTTCCCTACACCATTCACAAACAAAGTGTTGGATAACGTGGGAGGCCAGGAAGTATATTCTTTTACAGACGGATTTTTAGGATACCATCAAATCCAGATTGCCAAGGAGGACCACCATAAGACCACATTTGCCATAGAATGGGGATCCTACCAATACACAGTGATTCCATTTGGACTGAAGAGTGCCCCAGACATCTTATCTAGGGTGGTGGTCAAAGCGTCCAAAGAATTTTTGCATAAGTTTTGAGAAGCTTATTTTGATGACTGGACTGTTTTTAGTTTGCTGAAAAATCATATCGAATGTCTAAGATTAATGTTGGACAAATGTAGGCACTGTCAAATTTCTTTAAATTTGAAGAAGTGCATCTTCTTCTCACCATTTGGAGTATTATTAGGACATATTGTATGCAAGCAAGGATTGCTAGTTGATCCATCAAAAAATGCAATTATAGTCAACTTACCGCCTCCTACTTTAGTCAAATAGTTGTGCACTGCGCTAGGACATATTGGCTATTACAGGAAATTTATTAAAGGACATGATCAAATTACTATGCCAATGGAAAATTTATTAAAGAAAGACTATCAGTTTGGTTGGATAGATGAATGCTAGCAGAGATTAGACACACTGAAACAAAAGATGGTGACTGCACCCATTCTGGTCTTTCCAGACTGGAGCAGATAATTTCATGTCCATGTCAATGCATCTTCTATTGCATTAGGAGCAATATTGGCACAATATCATTTTAATTAACATCAATTAATTCTACAAACAAAACAATAAAATTCAATAATTCCTTTAAATTGAGCACATACGCATTTTAAATTGATCAACGAATAATAAGATTTTATAACAAAATAAAACAAATACACAATTTAAATTACCTTGGTCTGATGCTAACTCTCTGCTTGTCCATTTGTCCTGTTGACCGCTGCTGAACTGTGTAAATACTGCCCAAAACCTTGTTCCACCCTTCCAACTATGAGAACTTCCTAGCTCCAGGATATCATATGGATATCCTGGCCCCTGTGCCCAAAACCTCCAGCAAACCGGTGCTTGTACTGATCCAATCTGACTACAGAACTCAACTCTCCTCTGTGCAATCCAAGAGAGACCTCCCCCAAAATTTCCCATAGAATGGTATTGCCCCCTCCATAAACCTCCTCCCCTCATATTCCCCCTTCACCGCCTTGCCTTTCATTTACTTCCTTACCTACCCATTTATTACCTTATCCCCTCATAATTAATATCTTATCCCTTTATATTCAATGTCTTATCCCTTTCTGTGTACGTAAGTTTTTAACAAATTAACTTATAATTTATTATCCCTATTAATTTAATACCCATGTCAATGAATGTAACATGTAATTAATTAATCAAATTGCAACCATTAATTAATCAATAAATATTTAATTAATATCTTTATACCAATCTTGTTTAATTAATACCATGTTAAGACAATTAATCCCCTAATTATTTTTTACTTAATAATCCTTAAACATTTATTCAACTAGGGTTGTTACAGCAATATTGGCACAACCTGGTGAAGGGGATATCGACCATCCATTAGCATTTTCCAGTGGAAAACTATCTACATATGAAATCAATTACACTATTACAGAGAGAGAAGGATTAGCCATGGTGTATGCACTGCAAAAATTCCACCATTACTTACTAGGAGGACACTTTAAAATGTTTACTGATCACTCTGTGCTGAAGTACCTAGTCAATAAGCCAGTGTTGGGGGGGGTGAATATGAATATGGCTTCTCCTGTTTCAAGAATATGATTTTGAGATCATAGTTAAGCCATGAAGAATGAACAAGGGACCCGACCACCTGTCGAGGTTGGAACATGGCGAAGAAACCACTAGTCTAGAGGATACACTACCAGATGCAAAACTACTCACCATTCGGAAGATGGATGACCACTTGACAGACATAGTCCAATTTTTTTCAACAGGAATGGCTCCAAGTGAGTATACAATTTTCCAGAAGAAACAACTAGTGGTGCGCACTGCAGACTTTTCACTAATAGCTGGTTAGATATATAAGATGGGACTTGATGAGATACTAAGAAGATGTGTGATGGAGGCAGAGCGCCCGCTGATCCTCGCAGAAGCTCATGAAGGCATCACATGGGGACATTACACAGGGAAATCAACTGCGCAAAAGGTTCTACGAGCTGGCCTTTGGTGGCCTACGTTACACAAAGATACTAAAGAGTATGATAGAGCATGTGATGTATGCCAGAGAATTGGAAAACCATATTGAAGAGATGAAATTCCATTAGCACTGTAGATGACCCTACAAGAATTTGAAAAGTGGGCCATTGACTTTGTGGGACCTATAAACCCATAAGGGAAGCGCACAAGAGTAAGGTACATTATCACTGCGATAGAATACCTTACTAGATGGGCCAAAGCAAGAGAATTCAACGACTATTGTGAAACTACAGTTGTATGTTTTATATTTGATGACATAATAACTAGGTTTGGATGCCCTAAGGCCCTTATGAGTGATCAAGGTACACACTTCATCAATAAGACAGTTGAAGCCCTGACTGAATAATTTGCAGTTCACCATCAGAAGAGCACACCTTACCATCCACAACCAAATGGAATGGTTGAATCATTCAGCAAAATCTTGGAGACAACATTGACAAAGATTTGTAGTGTGAATAGGGATGACTAGTATTTAAGAGTACCAACCATACTCTAGACTTATAGAACCAATTGCAAGAAATTAACAATGCAGATCCCTTTCAAGTTGGTTTATGGTCTCGAAGTTGTTGTCTCGATGGAGCACTTGGTACCAAGCTTAAGAATTGCTGCAATTACAGACATGGATGATACTGGCATTGTTCGTGAGAGGCTTGCCTAGCTGGTTGAACTAGAAGAAGATAGATTTATTGTAGGATTCCATCAGCAGGTACATAAGGAAAGAGAGAAGGCTTATCATGATATACACATAAAGAAGAAGGCATTTAAGCAAGGTGGTTTAGTACTAGTGTATGACAGTAAATTTATAAGACATCCAGGGAAGTTTAGAATGCACTGGCTTGGACCATATGAGATCATCTACATTACAGAAGGAGGAGCTGCGTAGTTGAAGACATTCAAGGGAGAATGGAAAGAAGAATTAGTGAATGGGAGTCGGCTGAAGTTGTATTATGACAACCAGTTGCCTCACAACTCTTAGTAAAATAGAGGAGAAAAGTGTCTGGGTACCAGGTGCAGTTGAAATTGGGTACCAGACACAGAAAAGACAATCTGCACAAGGATGGGAAGGAGGCATAAAGCAGAAAGCAAAGGCTGCACTGTGTAGTCCAAATTCGAAGTGAAATGGAAGGATCAGATCTGAAGTGCCTCAGGATGAGTCATTGGTGAGTATTGGGGGCATGTTGTCCCTTGGCTATGGAAGGAAGCAAATATCGAGGAAGAAAAGGTTAAACGCAAGTTGCGCAGGAGACACAGTGACTATCATTGGGTCGAAGTAAGAAAAAGAGTAGAAAAGTCAGAGCGAAGTACGGAGAAGAAAGCCATTGGATGACGAGATCGAGGATGACATATCAACAAGGAATATGGATCGAGAACAATTCAGCAAGTAGAGAAATCCACCATTGGATGCTTTGGAGAACCACGTGAGAAGGGAGGAAAGACAGGCTGGCAAAGCCTTGAAAAGACGGGTCAAGTTGACCTAGGGTTTTAGACACCTAGGGTTTTGGGTAATTAGGGTTTTTAACACCTAGGTTTCGAACTAAGGCTGTCGGTGAGGGACTATAATGTATAAATAGAGGTCGAGAGGACCTAGGTCGGGTTGGTACTAGTGTGGGGTATTGATATTGATTGTTGTTGATTGAGAGATTATTTTATTGTGAGAGAGAGGAGTGTTGAGAGTGAGAGCCTTCTGGTATTGTAAGATCTTCAGCTGGGTGCGAAGATCAAGTCTTGCAGCTGGGTGCACAAGAAGGTGGGAGACAGAGAGAAGGAGAGAGAAGATCCGCTGACTAAGAGCGCAGATCAGAACTGTAAGCTTTATCTTAATATATCATAATCACAGTTCCATGGACGTAGCCCTAGAGAGAGGGTGAACCATGTATATTTTGTGGCGTATGTGTGATTGGCGCCTGGATCTCTGTCATTGTTATACTATTATTTTCCTTATTTTGTAAGATCAGATTTATTGCTGCGTAGAGTAGATCTAGTTGATAAGAGATATATGAATGTTGCATTATTGTTGTATTAGTTCCACTTGATATTCCTCTAGTTGTATACATCTCTGTCCTGAAACTCCCCTCTTAGTTGCTTCAGGTGGGACTACATCTGCTTCGCAGGTGTTGCCGAAAGGGCTAGTAGCTAGGGATTGTTGGTGCACTCTTGGAGTGAACCCTGGGTCTACCCTTGTGCCAACCAGGAGGATCCTAGAATTAAAAGGTTTAAGCATGTTTCTCTAGCATTTAACTTTCCACCATATAAGCAATTTCATAGTAGGTTATCATGGCCAATAATGAAAAGGTCGTATTCTTAAAATGTCATAATTCTTAGACTTGCAAGTCTACATCTACAAGTGTTGGGCTACAAAATCCTATCAAGGTTCAAATTGCCTGCTTCCATATTTCTCTTATTTTTTTTTTGTTTAATGTTCAATTCTTTGGTCTGTAGTATAACCTCTTAACTGTATAGTTCACTGCCCATAACATGATCTTTCATCCTGTGTCATATTTTCACATTTCCAAATGACACATTGTTGTTTCCTACTCATGACTACAAGGGTCAGACAAGAAAATGCTGAATTTATATGAAGGAAAATGTACCAAAAAAATAATCCTTTTGAGGTCCCATATTTGACCTCCAACATTTTGCTTTGCTTTTTGGCATGTATTATCCCTTCTTCTCTTTGTTGGATTTAATTGTAGGACTTTTATATGTTTCTGCCATGGTCATTTTTGGGTTCCTTCAAATTTTTATGGAGATGGCTATATTGAATAGGATATACAAATAAACCAACTAGCTACCATCACTGGTACTTGCTTAACAAGTCACATTGCTCAATCACGTTGATATGTGTGGAAGCATATTAAAATGTAACGTGACTTAAATTATTAATTGTGAAAAAAAAAAAAAAATGAGACAACAAAAGCAAAAGAATTGAACCCAATACAATTCTAGATGTGACTGAATTATACAATTCTACTTTTGTTACAATGGAGTTACAAAAGATATACAATGTTCATTTTCCAATAACAAAATTAGAATTGCTTCTCTATGAAGGGAAGACAATTCAATTTTATTCCAGTAATACAAGTATCTATGTTTACAAAATGACATGCAGTTCACAACCTGATAAACACTACAATATGGCCATGCACTATCATAATTGAATATATCCATAAAGTGAAATATTAGAATTACATAAACCCAAACAACTTAACGTAGGTCCAAGTCTTTGAAGATTTGATGCATTTACAACCAATTAAGATATGGGAAAAGATGGATTTTTGGACGTAATGAATCCTAAAGCATCTGGAAGATGGATTTCTAGACTTCTGGGGTTCAAATGTCCATGTTTTACCTGCTGACATGTACAAGAGTTGGGTTAGTTTTGATACCAAAAAGAATATTTTTCTATCTTGCCTTAAGTAATTATTTGACACACAAAATACAAGCTTCATAAAGTTGATAAACTTAACAACTTACAAAATTATTTGGAAGAGAATAAAATTATAGGAAACTTGAATTTCTTGTGGAAGGTCCCATTGATAGAGGGTCACTTATACAAAAAAAATAAAATGATAATGAGACTTTAAAAACTATAAATTATTAAATTAAGAGGGTAGAAAAGTTAACCTACAGATTGCATACCTAGCACTTGTCCCAACTCCACCTTCAGAAACATCAGATATCTTACGTTTTCTATTTTTCTCTGGTGTTCTTATCACTATACTAAGTTCAGTTATTTCTGGAAGGTGTTTTTTCTTCTTAAATCCATCTATTTTTCTTCTATAAAATGATTGACCCATTTTCACAAGAACATATGAATGATTGCCACCCCCTCCTTTCTATGTGCATCTATGGTAAATGGTACGAGCTAGCTTATGTGATTTCTCCATACCCTGTGTACCCCAAAAGGCCAAGCTTCCATATTTTCTTGCAAACCATGGTCCATGTGAAAATAATTGATGCTACAAACATTGACATCAATCTATCTTGGAATACCAAACAGATGTACGAAATGAAGTTGATTTACAATAAATTATGTAAAGTAAAGAAACGTACAAAGGAAAGTACTAGTGGGATGAAAATTAATATGCATACCATATAATGTGTCATATGGTTGTCTCCCCAAGCTTCTAACATTTCTCTTATGAAGTCTATAATATCTTCTTGAAAGGTTATTGCATCACCTTCCATGAATGTTTCCTTATCCATTAGTAGAAAAAAATATGAAAGTGACCTCCAAGCACATTTGTTCTTTCTAGTTGATTCATGCCCTTCACTAGTGCGATCATTTTCTGCATCAATTAATTATTCATACAATCCCCAACATCCATGTCCACATTTGTTTTCAAGAAAATGACGTGCCTTGGCACCTGACATTGATGGATTTGCTGGAAGATTTCCTCGTGTACCTGACCCCTTAATATATTTTTCAATTTTAACATGTCCACCATGCAAACCTGCTTTTGAAAGAACACGCTCAATTGCCTCAATTGACCTTTTACTTTCAGCCTATGGGGTTTTTCTCCATGCAAACAAAATAGATAAATACACCATCTTATCAACAATTCTCACAAATACATGCAAAGTGCACATGTTCATGCTAATCAATGGTATAGGAAGCACTGCATCTAGATTTGGATCAAGTTGATCACGGTTGGGAGGAAGGTTTTGATGACAACTCAAAATACCACCATTCCAACTTCGATGTTTTTGTTTTTTTCTTCATGAAATATAAGCAACTATGCATTGCATTTGCACCATGAGAAATTTTGTACATACACTTGAGAGTTTTTAAATCAGTTGCAAGGTGCCATTCCACAAAATATGAACCATATCCTTGCACATATAATTTTTCCATGTGAAGACATAATTTATGGTAAAGATGTTTTAATGAAAACAAATTTCAAGGACTCATGGGACTCCTTGTTGAGATGAAAAATTCCGAACCAAAAAAGGTGATCTTCAGATTGAACTTGAAAATATTTATCACTTGTCTTATCAAGGTTTGGATCTAATGCATGATTCATTAATGTGATTTAAACTCTTTCATATTTTTCATTATTGATTAACTCCATCTCATCCAATTTTAGGACAACAATCAATTTCCCACATGCCTCCTCAATAGAGATGTCATAGTACCTCACCATAAGCTGTAATACCTGCTCTAGGTCATACCACAAGTTATTTTTTCTCATTAATGGAATAATTTCACTTGATAATTTCTTTTTATTGTTACTTGCAACTTCATGAACTGCTTCTAATTGATATGCATCTCCCAAAGAATCAACACTTTTTTTGTTTCGTAGTCCACGCTCTTTTTGCACATGAAAAGGGCGAGGAACCAAAATCTTCTTAATTCTGACATTCAACATTCCCTCTCTCATAACTTTAAAAAGACTTGCATATGCTTCCTTGGTGATCCCTCTATCATCACAAACTCCTTGAACATCCTTTACATCAATTGTTAAGTTTTCAATGAATTGGTTAACTACTTCTTTCCTCAAAGCATCAAATTCTAGTTGTTTGAGCATTGACTTAATGTCACTTTTCTTCAACACAATTTTGCACAAATCCACAATATCAGTACAACTTGGATCTAATATGGACTTCACCCCAAACACCCTTTTTTATAGGCACCTCCCCTCTTTACCATAAATGATAATGGTTTCAACTCTTTTGATCTATTCCTCAACCCCATTGGAGTTTCCTTTATTAAAGAGAGTCTCTTTTGGAGACGATAGATATCATTTTTCAACATTTCAATTTCTTTTGTTGAGTTGGATTTCACTTGAAGCAGTTCATACACATGTCTTTGATTCAAAATTTCTATTATTTGGTTCAATCTTATGACTTCATGATACTGAACCATATTTGAGTGATGGAGATGATTTAATTTGACACTAAGATCTTGGATTTTTTGTTAAGGGAAATCCGATTACCATCCAAATTTTTACAGTATCCTAGAAGACCATTGTTTCCATGGCATACAAACCGGCATAGTCCTGTTATTGTTTTGAAATGGGGATGATATTTGGACACAGGGTCCACTAGATAAAGTTCTCCTCTCACCTAAAGACCTAAATTTTTAGCTCCAGATTCCCTTAATGCACCGTAGTCAATGTTAGGAACCAATTTCTGATTTTGTTTATGGATCGGTGCCATATCCCGACTCAAATTTATGCGGGTAACATGGTGATAGTTTCTTACACCATTTGCATCTATTGAAGAGTCCTGCAAACAACCAATGTTATGAAAATCAAAACATACTAGAAAATCCCACAATGAGAAAATCAACTTGCAGAAGAAATAATTTCGGAGATCTTCTAAGGAAAAGACAAATTTTCAAATATTGAGGCATACCTCAAAGCTATCAGGAATCTTGTAGAATATTGTCAATTCAGCTAAGCTTGTATGTTTGCATCTGGAGACAATATAGATTAAAAACCGATGATTAGAATATAAGAAACCAATCTTACAACAATAGACAATCTAAATGAATAAATTACATGTATCCCACTTGGGTTTATTCTCCCTCTAATATGAGCATTTTCTAATTAGTTAGATATATTTATTCACAACAATCAATAGACTTCTAAGTTTTTGTCATTAGAGCAAAAATATAATCACCAACAAAAGTAATAGATGGATTTGTCAATGAAGCATAGAGTGTGAAATGTTCCCTTTCAAATTTGTCTTCTACATTGTGAACCCAATCCCTTCATCTCCTTACACCTACTTGAGAAATATATAAAGTATCTCACCGCAATTTTTGTGAAATCCAATACTAAAACTGCCATTTTTTGCAAATTTAGGGGATATCCAAAAAAGGAATATAGTTGTTTATTGTAGAAAAATAGCTTGGTGTGCTGAATTTAAAATTTAATCTTATCGGAATCTGGTAGGGCACCAAATTTTAACACATTTGGTAGGGGATGAACACATCCTTTAATTCTATTAACTGGAATAGGATG
The DNA here is from genome assembly GCA_000966675.3 of Picea glauca. Classification (NCBI taxonomy): domain Eukaryota; kingdom Viridiplantae; phylum Streptophyta; class Pinopsida; order Pinales; family Pinaceae; genus Picea; species Picea glauca. The sequence continues at coordinate 240,333 of JZKD02S1962871.1, forward strand.
CTGACTTGTTTAGTCTCTTATGTTGATATGTTTAGATTGGATTACAGCCTTTAGCTATGAGGACAATGGAAACTTTCATAGTGCCTCATAGGTCATTGGACACACCTGTTCTTGAACCATCAAACAAGAAGGGATCTCTAAAAAAATGGAATAGTAATTGCTAAGAAGCCATGTAATGTTAAATCTAGCCGAAATAAGAAAATCAAAGAAGCTCCATTGGCATCACTAGAATGTGGTGCTGAAAATATTTCCATTTCCAAAAGATCCCAAAAACCAACTGAAGCACTGCCTATTGAAGACAAGCCTACAAGTTATAAATTGTTTGGGAAACAATTATTTTCCTCATAAGATACTTGTACCTCACCTGAAATGGTAAGACTACATGCAAACATATTTATCTATTTACTTAACAAAACTTTTATTTCTGTTGACTGAAATGTGATGCTAACTGTTTTATTCTCTTTTGTTGATATGTTCAGACTGGACTACAACCTTCATCTACGAAGATGATGCCACCTTTGAGGGTGCCTTAGGGTTTATTGGTCACACCTATCATCAAGACAAACATAAAGAAGAGGCAAAATAATGGGCTAGTCAGTGCCTAGAAGCCATCTAAAGTTAAAGACAACCAAAGGAAGAAAACCAAAGACAACCCACAAAAGCCCATCTCACTTATAGAGGAAAGAGGTGTGGGAAGTTTTTGGGACAATTAATAATACAAGAGATACCTTTTTTACCCACCCATATTCCACCAGTCTATTTTTTTTCGAGTAGCTTCAAGGCACTCCAAGGGAATTCTTTGGGACATTAGAGTTCTACAAAATTGTATGTAACTGCATTGAACATCAATAATCTTTTTTTCAGTTCTCTAGTTGTACAAAATTCATCAATAATGTTGTTCTTATTTGGACTGAAAGGATTGTACAATGGGAATTCTTTTGAAACAAAGATCCATTCGAAGCTAAAATTGTGTTCTTCTACCCCTCAAACTAGATTGTATATTTAGATAGAATTTCATCAATCTATTTATCAACCCAAATAGGTTATCCCAAATAGTAGTTTGTTGTTTTTTGTATAATTCAAATTAGCTGCATAGGACATAAATACTCATCGATGAATGCCAAAATCCACCCTTAGTAAGTAATGTGCAGAAATTAAAAGGCAAACAAATTGACAAGTATTTTTCCTGTGGCTGCAATTGTACATGAAAGAGGGAATTAGCACCAGAATCCACCCTTAATAAGTAAGGTGCAAAAATTAGAAGGCAGAAAAATTGACAAGTGTTTTCTGTTATAGTTATCAACTCTTTATTTTTGTATTGAAAATATTAATTTTACTTGAACTACAGATGTGTGCTCGATATATTACTTGTCAACACACAACACACAAAGCACCCATACACAAAATTGTAATGTCCCCCACCTCTTAGAGAGGTGATGAGGAGAATCAGTGGCCTGGGCACCCCCACTAGGTCATAGTCTCACACTGAAGGGGGGAAAGTCAAGAAGTTAAAAGTTATA
>JZKD02S1962871.1:277840-310464 GCA_000966675.3 Picea glauca
AGGTCCTTCCTTTATTATTATCTAGCAAATGAAGGGATACAACCTACAACAAAACCCGCTGTAACTTCCTCTTCTTTCTCTCACAATATCCTCTCTCAGAATACAATATTCACCACCATCCATAGCCACGATACATTTCCCTCATAAAAGAGGGTTTCCTTTTAGGGAAAAAAACCCTAACATAATCTCTACCGTTAGATCTGTGACCTTATAATGAACGGTCCATATTTATAATGAAATTACAATATACTTTTACAAGGCAATTTTTTCTTCAGGGGCCCGCTTGCCCCCAAACCCCCTAGCCAGGGGGATGGCCCCCCTGGACCCCGCAGAGGGGGTACCCCCCCTCTGCACTCCCTCGCGTGGAAGAGTGTACATACTTCTAGGGTGTAAATACTTCATGGGGTATAAACACGGCTGAAAGCAAGGACCTCTGAATCAGGAAGATAATCAGGATCCATAACCAACATGATGCTCGATATTAGATGGATGGTCCGGAAGCTAGATAGAAGTTGCGTAAACAACCCCACTCTCAAGCTGGCTCTAACGTTGATCCAGACTGTGAATGGAAAATAGGCCTCACACTGCTGCAGAGCCTGGTATTCAACTTGCGTCGAGACATGGATGACCTCCGGTTCTGCCTGGAGACCCTGGATGACAAGGCCTCTCAACTCCTGCATTTTCTCTCAGTAATTCAGGGTGCTCTTCATCCCCTAGCAAAGGCAACCCAAGTAGCAACAACTTTGACACCAGTGTTGGCACTAGCTCCCCCACTGGAAACTTCAGTCCATGCCAAGTCAGAACATGAGTAGAAGGGGCTCCCATCTAGGTCGAAGGACATTCAGTAAGAGGGGAACGTGTCAACATAGCAAGAGGACACCATGCAACTGGACGAGACACCAGTCGAGGAGGAGTCAGCTCCTCCTGGGGAATCGACATACGATGCCTTCTTCCGGGATGCGTGGCCATATTACTACCCATATCGGTAATATGTCTAGGTGTCTTTGTTCCATTTTTTTATGCATGGACACCTTTTTTTGGCCACCTTTCTTGCAAATGTCTATGGTTATTATAGTTATGTTTACAATTTTCACTGTTGTAATGACTGCCATTAGGGGCCAGAATTTTGGATTCTCCATATGGCAGTAGAATTCTAAGACTTATGCTATGAAGTTCTTCAGATGGCTGAGATGGTTTCCCTTAGGGGAAACTTAGTTTTTACAGCCTGACACTATGGAATTTTTTTGTACTCTCTGATTTTGACAAACATTTATACAATCTTACTTAAAAAAAAAACATTGATTGGATATGAGAATTTTCTGTAGCCAACTCCCTTCTTTTCATCTATCTTTGAATCCATTACAATATATGTTTCCTTGTAGTTGGGATGCTATGAATCAAATTAGTTTTAGTTTGCTTCTATTTTCATCATAGAAGACCTCATGATTACAGGTTCTTCATCAGATTACATTCTTGCAATGAAGGATGAACTTATTCATGCATTTCAAATGACGATACTTTTGGCATCAATGGACACCTTAGTTTAGTGTATAAACCAAACAACTTTAAGGATATTAGTGGGAATGGTTGAAAATACTTACGAACAAGTACCTGTTGTTTGATCTTGGTTCAACAATTCATCCCATACTACATCTACATTAGGCTTTATTTTATAGTAGTTTTCATGGTACTTCAACATTTTCTAACTCTTAGCACTCTACCAGAGAGAAGTTAGCTTGCTTTCCAATTTAGTTCCCCTAAGATTTCCACATAAATCATTTAAATTATCATTCCCTATGAATGCATCCTTCACGTCTCCTTCCTATACTATTGTTTCCAAAAACCCAGAATTCTATAAAGGACAACTAATGTTCTCTTGTTTGATGTCGACGATGCTGGAACTGCCAAAAATATTTACTCATGGAAGAGGAATGTCAAATCAACATTTTTTTTGATTCAAAAAATTTATTTTCTTTCCTTCATTCTCCTCACGGTTTCTACAAAATAGAGATGAAGTACAAATTACACCAAACAAGAAAAAAGATATGACGCTTGTCTCAAAGTTTCTCTACTCAAAAAAATGTCCATTAAAATCTGAATGAAATGTATCTAGCAACAAACATCAATTAGAGTTGTAAAGGCTATATAGGGGTTACCCAATATTACCATGGAAGATTTACCTTGGATTTTATTGACAAGGGATATTCATACCATTAACTACCTTTGCTGTTCTATTTGTGATTTTGTATAGGCCTATAAAATATTTACTCACTAGGTCAGGGTTCTTCTATTCTTTTGAGCTTACAAGGATCACCATTTGTGTTTGTAAAACACTAATAGACCCATTTTCCTCCACTTGATAGGTCATTGAGTGTTGGGACGTTCTCTTCCTATTAGAATGTTATTTCTTCCAACCATCGACTAGCAATGGATCCCATTTTCCTCCCCTCACAAGAAGTCATTTTCCCTCTTGATAATACCAATGGTAGTCCACCATGCATGCAAACTTCAAAGGAAGCCTTTAAAATTTAAATTGGCCATTAGAAGCACCAAATATCAACTAGGTTGCAACACAGTTTATTAAATTCCATGGAAGCTATCAAAAAAAGAATAGAAATGACCGTTTAAATGTGGTTTAGCATTTTTCCATGCTAATCTAACTCTGTCATAGACCTATAGGAAATATTGTGCAGAGTAGATTTTAGAGTAGTTGGCTTCTCCAAAATAGCAGTAAAGGGCTCTAATAATTCCAGAAGTTCGTAAATTGTAGGTGGCTAAATGAAGTAATTAATATCATCCACAAAATTATTTTCTTACTCCATTTGATCAAGATGATTGGCATAGGGAATCAACTAGGTGTTCTCATTCTAGGAAGATAACATACTCAATTTTCATATCTAATCAATGATATTAGTAAACCTTCTTATTTATACATCATATGATTTCAAATGCTCTTGTAAAAACAATAATGTTTTCTTCTTAAGGATACTTTTGGCATCAATGGACACCTTAATTCTATCTATAATCTCAACAAATTTAAGGACATTAGTTGGAATGGTTGGATACTTCCAAATGAGCACCTGCTATTTGAGCTTGGTTCAACACTTCATTCCATACTTCATCTACATTAGCCTTTATTTTATAGTAGTTTTCATGGTACTTTAACCTTTGCTAACTTGTAACACTCTGTCAGGGAGAAGTCAACTTGATTTCCAACTCAGTTCCCCTAAGCTTGCCACATAAATCATTTAAATGATCATGCCATGTGAATGCAACCTTCACATCTCTTGCATGTACCATTGTTTCCAAAAACATAGAATTGTATAACAGACAACTAATGTTCTTTTTTTTTATGTCGATGATGCTGTAACCGCCAAAAATATATACTCATGGAAGAGGAATGTCAAATGAACATTTTTTCTGACAGAACTGAGGTGTACATTCTGATTCATCAAATTTATTTTTCTGATTCAAAACTGAGGTGTCTAGTAATGTGTTCTTCTTAAGGATAATTTTGGCTAATCTAACTTTGTACATGAAAACAAACACAATATTTCACACAATACACCATACCACCATGTCTTCTTGTCTTTCTTATTGGTTATACAAAACATCCTCAAATCCCAAGTAGTTTCCCCCAACATCACTTAAAAATGAATTGTAATTTGCAGGTTGGATATAATTTTCCAAAGAAACAAAATAAACAATGAGAGAAAATAAAAAACATACCTATCAGAAGAAACATGCCATGTGTTTCACAAAGTTATCAATTGGACCAAAGAATTTTGTACATAACAACCCTCTGAGTTGAAATCAGCCAAAAATTGCTCGCTTTCTGAGTTGAAACCGGCCAAAAACTGCTCGCTTTCTGAGTTGAAACCGACCAAAAACTGCTCGCTTCTATTTGAGAACTGAATAGAATGACCACCATGGAATGAAATGGGGTTCAAATGAAAGGTTAAAGAAAATTCAAAAATAATTTAAAACCACAAAAAATTGATCATTTACCTCAAAAATCAGAAATTTGAGGGTTTCCATTTCGATCGCATTCGCGTCAATTTTTGTCATCAATGGCCGAGGAACCAGATTTGGACGAAAATTTAGAGAGGTCCAGTCAAAACCATGAAATTTGGATGGATTTTTGGAGATATCCATTGGAACCCTTGAATTGTTTAAGAGAACCAGAGCCATCAATCCACGTTCGGCTAAATTCAAAAAATAAATGCCACGTTTTGCTGAATTCGAAAAATAAATGCATGATATCTTCGAGGAAAAATTGAAAACATGAGAGAAGGGTTTCCAATGCAATTTCATTCGTGCCTGTTTTTGCCAATTATGGCCGATAAGAGAAAGGTTTCTAATCCATGTCACATTCACGCAATTTTTTGTGAACAACGGTGGATGAAGCGGGGTTGAGAGGAGCCCTCATCGTTCATTGTAACTTCTCCTACATCTCTCGATTATTCTATGCATCTAGGGATGCACCTACATGTACTAACACATCCAAAAACACATCGTTTATTTAATGCTATTTAATTCATCCTCATAAATATTGATTTAATATAAAATAGATNTATTTGAGCTTGGTTCAACACTTCATCCCATACTTCATCTACATTAGCCTTTATTTTATAGTAGTTTTCATGGTACTTTAACATTTTCTAACTCGTAGCACTCTGCCAGGGAGAAGTCAACTTGATTTCCAACTCAGTTCCCCTAAGCTTGCCACATAAATCATTTAAATGATCATGCCCTGTGAATGCAGCCTTCACATCTCTTGCCTGTACCATTATTTCCAAAAACATAGAATTGTATAAAGGACAACTGATGTTCTTTTTTTTTTATGTCGATGATGCTATAACTGCCAAAAATATTTACTCATGGAAGAGGAATGTCAAATAAACATTTTTTCTGACAGAACTGAGTTGTACATTCTGATTCATCAAATTTATTTTTCTGATTCAAAACTGAGGTGTCTAGTAATGTGTTCTTCTTAAGGATAATTTTGGCTAATCTAACTCTGTACATGAAAACAAACACTCTATTGCACACAATACACCATACCACCATGGCTTCTTGTCTTTTTTACTGGTTATACACAACATCCTCAAATCCCAAGTAGTTTCCCCACCATCACTTAAAAATGAATTGTAATTTGCAAGCTGGATATAATTTTCCAAAGCAACAAAATAAACAGTGAGAGACAATAAAGAACATACCTATCAGAAAAAACATGCCATGTGTTTTAGAAAGGTATCAATCGGACCAAATAATTTTGTACATAACAACCCTCTGAGTTGAAATTGGCCAAAAATGGCTTGCTTTCTGAGTCAAAACCGACCAAAAACTGCTCGCTTTCTGAGTTGAAATCGACCAAAAATTGCTCGTTTCTATTTCAACACTGAATAGAATGACCACCATGGAATGAAATGGGGTTCAAATGAAAGGTTAAATAAAATTCAAAATTAATTTAAACCCACAAAAAATTGATCATTTACCTCCAAAATCAGAAATTTGAGGGTTTCCATTTCGATCGCATTCGCATCAATTTTTGTCGCCAATGGCCAAGGAACCAGATTTGGATGAAAATTTAGAGAGGTATAGTCAAAACCATGAAATTTGGATGGCATTTTGGAGATATCCATTGGAACCCGTGAATTGTTTAAGAGAACCAGAGCCATCAATCCACGTTCGACTAAATTCGAAAAATAAATGCCACATTTGGATAAATTCGAAAAATAAATGCATGATATCTTCAAGGAAAAATTGAAAACATGAGAGAAGGGTTTCCAATGCAATTCCATTCGCACCAGTTTTTGCCAATTATGGCCGATAAGAGAAAGGTTTCCAATCCATGGCACATTCACGCATGAACTGTGGCAGATGAAGCAGGGTTGAGAGGAGCCCTTGTCGTTCATTGTAACTTCCCCTGCATCTCTCGATTATTCTATGCATCTAGGGATGCACCTACAACATGTACTAACACATCCAACAACACATCGTTTATTTAATTCTATTTAATTCATCCTCATAAATATTGATTTAATATAAAATATATATTCAACTGTGTACTAAAACATCCAACAACACATTAAACGATTTAATGCCATTTAATTCATCCTCATAAATATTGATTTAATATAAAATAAATATTCAGGGCAGGGCAACTTTGATAAAAGTGAAAGAATTCTAGGAAGCTTTTATAAAAGTAAAATATAGAATTAATATATTAAAAAAATGTCTACATGGAATTATTTTATCAATTTATTGATTTTTTCTTAGGAGGACCATTTTGAGTTGAAATTTCCTCTAATGAAAACTTCTTCACTTTTACCCAAAATTGGCTTACGCCAACATGCCCCCAACATTGACATCGTGACTCATCCTGAGTCACTCATGGGCTCTTGCATATTTTACTTCCTATTCCAGTACTTCGTACATCTCTGTTGTCCACTGGCATTACTCATGAGCCTGCCTACTCTTCTCTATCATGGCTTCTACCACCTGCGCAGAGACTGGAGGTCTTAATATTTCTCCCCCCTCCAATCTTATATGTTTGATGCACACTTTTGCTGCGTCAATCTCCACAACCAACTGCTCCTCCTTTTCTTGTAGGGGATCCAACTAAGCATGTCATGCAATATTTTGTTCCTGTACCACTTTCTCTTCTGCCTGTAGATTCTTCATTTCTGCGACACTCTTGATCTTCTTTAGTAGTGACATTGTCCTCTGTCTCTGCTTGACATATGCTATTGTTTCATGCAAATTATCTTCCTTCCCTTACAGATCTTGTAGGCTCCCATCCTCTAATATCTATGTCCACATCTGGGCTCTCTTCTCCAACAATTTTGTCATTCCATGTATTGTCTACGCGATGTTCTCTGCAGATCCTTTCGCATCTTACTCTCTTTGTTCTCTGACTTTTGGAGGAGTAGTAGGTACTGCACGCTCCTCTAATTCCTTGATCTACTCTTTATATTTCTCCAAATCCCGCACTATCTTTCTCATATTCTCTTCAGAAGATGCTCCCTCTGATTTTTCACTATCGAGAATGAATTGAAATACCGCACTTATCTGTTTCTCCATCTCCTCCACTTTTTTCTGTGCCATATTTTTCTCCTTCCCTTCTTGGTTGATGACATCCTTGAATATAAAATTCTCCTCTTACGTTTGGTTTACTTAGGCTGATCCAGGTTCTAGATATAGGATTACCAACAATCCCTTCTACCATCGGCCCTTCTGGATACCAGAAGGCAACACAACGCACAAAGTGTACTACACAATCTCACCCGAGATGGCTTCTATGGGTGGCCACATGACTCAAGTGCCTGGAACCCTGGGATGGGATATGTTTCTCTCTCTAAGGCATTCAACCTACTCAGTGTTAATCCTCAAACCCTCATTAGGTTTTACTCCAAACCACTGTCACTACTATTCTGATAGGACATTATTAACCATTGCAACCTCATTTGATGAAAGAAAAACATTTATCTACTATAACACAAGATTCTGATCTAATTATTAGCTATCATATTCATTCATTCCATGCCATTCTACAGATTCCATTAACTTAACCTTATTGTGGAATGTTAATTCCTTTAACAAGCAACATATTCATGATAAAAAATTATCAAGGTAAATGCAACCATAAACGCTACATACAATCAGATAAAACACATATATATCATGGTTCACCTCCCCTAGGGCTACATCCACAAAGATTTTCCGCTTTGATGCTTTATTCATCTCTCATTAAAAATGTAGTGTTGCACACTATAAAATCCTTCCTTCATTACATCCAATCTCCACGGATTGCAATAGTTCTCACTTACACTGAGAACCTCTCATCAAAACCCTAACAAATAATATTCAAACCAACTACCGAGTGTCAAAAAATGATTGATCAACCCTTTTTTCTACAGTCCTAGTACATTCTACTTATAAAAAACTGGGACAAAGCCCTTAAAAAAACCCTAACCCTAACAGGATTAGGTTTTATCCACTTTCCAACTAACTCATTCATGTTTAGTCCTCTATCCAATTGTTGCTCTAAGTCAGCTCTTGTCCACTTTTCAATTTCTCTACAACAATTTGTCCACTTTCTAGCTGATTTTCTCGGTGTGGGTTTTCCGTTATTTCCAATGTTTCTTTTCCTCTTTGTTCAACACACTCCCCTGTTTTCCGGTGCTGCTCTAATCTCTTCAAAACTTCTTCTCTTTTACCCAAAATTGGCCTACGCTAACAATATCCTTTTATTGAATTGAAGGTTTGAGGATTTCTAATACTAACCAAAGCATGAAAATATATGGTTAGAGTAGTCTCTTTTGGTTCTAGATCTTGAGAAGGCTCTAACTCTTGTTCTTCTTTATCTCCATAATCTATGTAGAATGATTTATTTTCACCACTTATTCCCCTAATTGTACTTGTTGTCACAATTGAAACATATCCCCTTTTCTCTTCTTTCATCCAATTACTAAGGTTTCAACCTTGCAGGTTAAGTGAGGTTAGGAGTGGGAACATTTCACTATTTGTAAGTGTTATTGGAAACTCTTCTTGTAGCCATATTTTTATTTTCAACTCCCTTTTCCACATTGAAAAAATTACCCTAGGATTTAGGCTCCAAAAGACACATGTCATGTTGAATGATGTCCTTTAAAGTATGCTTAAAGAGATCCAATAAATTTGTAAGGTAAAAAATAGTAATATTTAGAGCGAGAGAAAAAATAGTATCAAAATATTTAGCAGGAAGAGATAGAACAATGAGCACAATAACAATATGGGTCAAAATATGATATCTTTATTAATATGGAAAACACTTTTCACTTGCCTCTTCAAGGGGGAAACCTCTGATAGAGAAGGTCTCAAGTAACAAATGATTCTACAAGACAACTTTTACAATGTTTTATACCTCTATATATACTACGTCTATCTTCTTAAGAACATTCTAGTGGAGGAACTTTCTAGAGGAGGAACCTTCTAGTAAGTCTTCCTATAATAGTTGTGTTCACATTATTACATAGGAATTATTTACTAATGATGGAATTTATTACATATAAATACATAAAATTCTATCTACTTTAGGGGTTAGGGAGGTTAGGACCCTAACATGCCCTCCCCCTTAAAAAACAACCTTGTCCTCAAGGATTGACATGTGGAAATTGTTGCAAAATGGTTGTTGGCTCCCATGTAGCATCCTTGGGCTATGTATCCTTCCACTATATTGAAACTTCCCAAATTGTGCATTGATGGATATGATACTTGTGTTGGTACAAGATGATTTGTGTCTGAAATTAAATGAAATCTTCTTCATCCCATTCGAGGAGACTAGTTTGAATCTAGCACTTGGACCCAATCACTTTCTTTAAGTAGTAGACATGAAAAAGTAGATGGATCTTAGAGTTAATGAGAAGGGATAATTTGTAACTCATGGGCCCAATGCACTTGATCATTGTATAAGGGCTATAAAACTTTGGAGCAAGCTTCTGGCAATGGTCTGCTTTGAGGGAATATTTCTTATATGGTTGTAGAAAAAGAAACACCTGACCTCCTTCAGCAAAATGACATTCAAAATGATATTTATCATATTGTTTCTTCATTTGATTATGATCGATGTTCAAATTTTCTTTGAGAGTGCACAAATTTTCTATTAGGTATGTGTTATATTTTTTGCGTGACTAGATATAGTGTCTTCGCTATGTCAGGCACACATGGGGGATTAGAGGGGGGGCATTCCCCCCCCCCTACCCAGGGAATCCCAGGGGTGTGGATCCATTGTGTCTAGGGGGTTGGAAGGGGTGCAAGAGCCCCATGTGGAGGGGTTTTGGGGTAGTTCCCCCGAAAAAACAATTTGTTCCTTTTGCATCCATTTTTAGTTGTTTTTCAACACATGGTTGTCTAATTCTGGTTAAGGAAATAGGGTTGTTGACTAATATAGGTCAATGGATTAGGGGTTTTGGATTTCAAGGGATCCTATATATTTTATTGTATTGTAAAAAATGAATATATGATGAATATAATATTAGATGTGTGGCTATAAACAGGTTGTTGGTTTTCCTAATTTGGGTTTTCGGGGTAAAATATATGTGTATTGTGTGTCACATTGTATCTTTTCTGTTTTTATTAAGAATGTATTTGAAATAATTTATTGTACAAGTTTAAATACACATTTGGTATCATATTTGTTTTTTTCTTCAGGGGGTCACCTTTGTGGCTAAGGTTTTGGCTCGACTCTATGATAATCCATCTATGGTATTGGTTCTTCAGGTGAAGAAAAGTGGCGAGCAATTCAAAAATAAAGATCAAGAAATTTAATGGTAAAAATTTTGAGCTATGGAATCTCAAGATGGAATATCTTTTTGTAGACAAATATCAGTGGATCGTGGTGGATCCAGGTACTACACCAACAAGAACGTTAGAAAAATATTGGAAAAAGTTGGATCGAAAGGAGAAAAATACAATATGGTTGTGTCTCTCAGGTTCAATATTACTGAATGTGTCAGGGGAATATACAACCAATGAATTATTGGATAAGTTGGAGACTTTGTATCAGTCTAATTCCCTGGTAAAAAAATTGTTCCCATGGAAGAAGTTGTACAACTTGAGAATGAAAGATGGAAACTCGGTGATAGAGCATCTGAATGTCTTCAATACCATGGTAAGTTAGTTAGTATATGTTGATATTAATATTTCTAATGAAGATAAGTGCATAATTTTATTGTGATATTTACCATACTTTTGGGATAATCTGGTTGTGGCCATAGGTAGTAATACTACTACTTTAAGTTTCGATGATGTGGTCTCATCCTTATTGTCGAACAAGATGAGGTAGAAGGACATGGAAGAATAAAACACAAAAGAATTATTTTCAGGAGGATGCTCCCAGGAAAGAAATAGATCTAAGTCCTTAAGTGGGAGATCTAAATCTCTCAAAAAATTTGTAAAGGTATGTTCGAGATGTGGAAAAGAAGGAAACCACATGAAGCAATGTAGATCCAAAAGTGTTGAGAGATGGAAGGGGTATGATGATGCTCCTTCTACAGATGCAAAAAACTCAATGGAAGAACGAGGGGATGTGTACTTTTATTCTTTAAGAACACATGCATATCATGAGTCATGGATGATTGAATTAGGTGCATACTTTCATATAAATCCTTATAGGGAGTGGTTCTGCAAATATTAAAGACTGTTATGATGGAGATGATGTTTTCCTAGGTGATGAATTGATAGCCAAAATCACAGGACAAGAAAAATTCAAGTTGAATCTCATGGATGGAAGGATTAGAACACTCCTTAGTGTTCTACACATCCCATGATTGGCTAGAGATTTGATTTATGTAATAAAAATGGATGATGCAAGGGTAAACAAAGTGTTTGAGAAAGAAACCTATAGGATGGTTCGAGGAGCAATGGTGTTGCTGAAGGGAGTCTGATTTAGAACTCTATTTAAGATACAATAAAGAAATATTAGTGATGGGTGGAAAAATATATGTTGTGGCATCAAAGACTGGGGCATATCGAAGAGAAGGGCCTTTGACTACTACATGATAAAGGTATGGTTGAAGGAATGTCTAATTTCTCTCTAGATTTTTATTTCTATGAACATTGTGTATATGGGAAGTAGAATCGGGTAATATTCCCATCTGGTGCAATGAGGGAAAAGTGAATTTTACAATTGGTGCAGAGTGATGTGTTTGGACATGTGTCAGTTCCATTACTGGGAAAATGTGTGTGCTATGTCTATTTTATAGATGAATTCTCAAGTAATACTTGGATATATGATCCAAATTTATGAGAGGAATGAAATGAAAACACAGATCTATAATATTAACATTGATATGCAGTGAATACTAATAGAGATATAGTAAAAATTGACTTCTATTAAATAATAAATGTGTTGAAACTGTAAAAATCCAGACTTAAACAAGCTTTCTAGAATGGTGGCATCTTATCTCTGAGAAGAGATGTGATGACTATGATCATTCACAAGAAGATGAGTACAATGAGGATCCAAAGTCATTTTTACATCAAACATGAATTCCAAAACCCTTGAAATCCAAAAACCTAACCCTAGGAGATGAAGTGCCAAAAGTCAGGTGGGCCCTGTTGTGGTAAGTTGGTACATCAACTTACTGGGGTCTTAACTTTTGCATACGATCTCCATTTTAGGCACATGATAGCTTGTTGGAAAGGTCTATATGAGGAATACACATTAAGTCATAACACTCTAAATTTGTAGTGAGTGTGATTATGGAGGGCCCAAAAATTTTTGTTTAGGGCCTCAAAATGGCCACAAAAGTTTAGGACCCGAAAATATAGAAAAAAACTTCTAAGATAAAAAAAAAACGTAACTTCCAAGATGAAAGTTGTATGTGAGCCAGCTAGAAGAGGTGGGTGGCCACCAATATCCACCTGGATCAATCCTCCCTCCTTAGGAAGAAATGGTCTCTATTTCCTTGAGTTCCCCCATAATATGAGAAAACTTCTACTAAATTTGGCCCCAGGTGAGTCACTTTGCTTGGTGCAGGAGCTACCCTACTTTGAAAACTCGATAAATCTGAAGCTTCTGTTGGCGAGTTCCCTTGACCTATGTTTCCATGATATAATCAATGGATTCCTATTCCATGCTTTCAGGGTTGAGATCTGTTAGTGTCAATTGTTCTACTATCTATGAGGTGTCCAATAAGGGTGGATAGTATGGTCGAAAGAGGTCCACATTAAACATTGGGTGCAAGACAAGGAAGGGGGGAATGTTGAGCTCAAAAGAATTGTCACCCACAATCTTGGTGATGGTGTAAGGTCCACAGTGAAGTGAATGAAGCTTCTGATGGGGTCTTGTAAGGAATTTTTTCTACTAGTGAAATCGAAATTTATCTCCCACCTAAAACTTATGTGGCACCCAATGTTGATCATGGTGTTGCTTGTACTTGTCATTGGACTTCTGCAAAATATCATGAACCTATTGGAAGATGTGATAGATTCATTGAATGAACCAAGTGAATTTTTCGGCTTCAGTTTTCACATGGGATGGTTCTTCTTGTGTGGACGCAAGGGGTAGTGCTACATCCATGGGACCCAATGGTTGAAATCCCAACCGCACCTTAAAGGGGTTGTGGCTAGTTGAGTTATGTATGGATTTGTTGTAACTATGATAATCATCGGGTAGACTCTCATCCCATGTGTGCGAATTCTTGGAATTGTACATGCACAAAATATGCACGATCATCCTATTGATGACCTCAGTTTGTCCATCCATTTGGGGGTGGAAGGCCGTGGATTTGGTGATCCTTGTGGCCAGTCATGACCAGAGGCTTGACCAAAATGTGTTGAGGAACCAAATGTTCCGATTGGAGATGATGGTTTGTGGTATCCTAAAATTTACCCACACTCATTTGAATAATATTTTGGAAGTGGCCTATGCTATGATTCTCTTCTTGCAGGTGACCATAATCCCCATCTTGGAAAATCGATCAACAACCACAAAAACATAGTCATTTCCATGCTTGGTTGAAGGAAGTCCTGACATGTAGTCCATAGAGATGGATTCCCAGGGCTTGTCAAGAGTAGGAGGAGGGGTGTACAAACCTTGTTTCTTAATGTCCGATTTGAAAATGGCATAAGATGTGCAGGACCTGATATAAATTTTGACATCTTATTAGAGTTTCGACCAATAGAAATGTTGCGACAACACTTCTACTATATTTTCTATGTTGAATTTTCCTTCCACCCAACTGTAGTGAGCTTCCCAAATCAAATTCACTTGCTATGAATGCATATATGGCCCAGATGGAACAACAACCTATCCTGTAGATGAAAATCAATGACAACTATGTTTGTGCCCAACATCTGGTAGGTAGTGGTGAAGTCAGGATCTCACTTATAGAGTTGGAGCCATCCAAAGATCTCATATCCACAAGAGTGTAGCACTGTGGTTAGTGCAGAAACTAGAGGTCGACTGAGGTAGTAAATGACGTGGTTAGTGCTCCATGTCATATACTTGATGTTGATATGGAACTGTTGCAAGTATGTGGACCACTTCTGATGGTGGTCATTCTGCAATTTTCCTTGTGTTTGCATGAATTGCAGAGGCTTATGATCAATGCAAATGAATGTCTTGTTCTTGAGAATGAAATTCTTCTATTGGAGGCATTCTTGTACAATGGATGACATATATTTTTTTGTAAGTGGGGTACTTATGGACAATATCTGATAAAATCTCACTATGATAGGCCACAAGATGTCCATGTTGAGTGAGAAATGTGCCCATAACATAGTTTGAAGTATTTGTACCCATCTAAAAATATTTTTGTGGGTAGGGTAATGAGCGCACCGGGGATGAGCACAAGAACTACTTCAAATCATCGAATGATTTTTTTTGGGATTGGCCCCACATGAAGTTTTCCTTACCACTGCCCCTGGTCACTTGGCTAAGTTCCCAACAATGTGGGAGAATCCCAACACAAACCTGTGATAGAAATTGACAAGGCCTAAGAAGCTTCAAAGCTGAGTGAGTGTGGTCAAGGATGTCTAGTCAGGGATGACCTGGATAGTGGTTGGATCGACATTCACCCCATGCTCATCAACAATGTAGCTTAGGTATTGGACCCTGTTCATGATGAAGGAGCATTTTCCCAAATTTTCATATACCTTGTGTTGTTGTAGAGTGTGTAGAACCTATTTAAAGAACTACAAGTGTTCCACCCAATTATTCCTGAAGATGAGGATGTCATCCAAATACACTACCACAAAATAATTGGTGAAAGGTCACAAGATATCATCCATCATCCTGATGAAATTCTCTAGGGAATTTGTCAAGCCAAAGGGCATGAACAACCATTCAAAAATACCTACTTTGGACTTGAATGCAGTATTCCATATGTCAATATGATCTATTGGGACTTGGTGGTAGTCACACTTCAGGTCAATATTATTGAAGTATTTTTCCTCCTTGAGTTGGTCAAGGAGATAAAAAATTCAGGGAATTGGGTACCGGTTCCTGACTGCACTTTTATTTATGGCTTGATAATCAATGGATATTCATCGAGACCGGTATTTCTTCTACACAAGCACAATTTGGCTTCCACAAGGTGATGATATTGGGTGGATGTGCCCCTTTTTGAGCAATTATTGGATCGGGCGCTAGATTTCCTCATTTTCTGACAGAGAGTGGTGATAGACTAGACCATTGGGTAGCGGTGCATCAAGGGTCAGATAGATTGAGTGCTTGACCTGATAGTGAAGAGGTACCCCAATGGGTGAGGAGAAGATGTCTTTATATTCCTCCATGAAGTTATCCACTTTCTTTTGCTGTGTGGAGAGACCTGACGTAGAGGCTATGGATGTGGCTGGAACATTCCGCTCACTTTGAGCATGAATCACGAAGAAGACAAAGTTCCCGGTCTGACAGATGAACTTCCTGTGTTTCTTGGTAGAGATCAAGGAATGGCGGTAGATGGGACTAACTTTGGTATCCTGTATAATTTCCTATCCAAAGCAATAATAAAACTGTGAGTCCTAGAGTCATATACAACATGGAGTTTCTATAAATAAGGCTATCCCAAAAGAACATCACGAACTTCAAGGGGGGAGACATCACACAATACCTCATATTTTAAAGGATTGATGTCATAGTTCAGGCGACACTATTGGATGATGCAAATGATTCTCCCTTGGCGGAGCCATCTGATGGTGTACTAAGACAGGTGTGGTGATGTTGGAAGGGCCAACCGCTTAACAACCTCTGCTAATATGAGGTTCTTCTGGATACCACTATCAACGATGAAGTGTAGTGTAGTACCATTCACCCACATCTGTGAATGAAAGAGGCACTCACCTTCCTCTAGTTCATTAGGTTCATTGGGCTAGACCTTGGTGGTGGTAGCAATGATGGCACTAGGTTCTGCGTCAATGATTCGTCTCCCTTTTTTTTGTTTTGGCTCACAGTCAAAGATTGCATCTAATTCAAAGGTTTTCACCTTGGCCACCAATGACTGCTTTGAGGGACATTAAGTGGTGTGATGCTAGGGGATCATATGGAACTTGCACCATTTCCCAGTGTCTTTCTTTGTCTTCCCATTGTCCTTCTTTGTTGGAGGTTTGGAGTGGTTGTACTGAGGATGTCCATCCTTGCTCTTCCCTTTGTTTTGTGGGTTGGTCCACCTTTTCCCTACTTCTACTGTAAGAGGTTTGTAGACCCAAACTGTCATGTCTTCTTTTTAATCTTCTACTTGATTTTGACAACATATAAATAATCCATTCCCAAGGATGAAATATCCAGAAACTCCATTTCTATCTAGATGTATTTATGCAGAGTGTCGTGGTACTTGAGAACTAGATGTCTCTCAGAGTATTTTATACCTATCTTCGTGTGAAAGGTATGGAAGACATTGGTGAACTATGGCACTTTTTAGTCCCTTTCCTACCAAAGTGTGGTCCATCTTGTATATAGGTCATAATAACTTCCAATAGGGTAGTATTGTTCCTTAATAACATCCCTAAAGTAACCCCAAGTGGCTGCAACTACAAATAATGTAGATCCCTTTGTTTCCTTTTGTTCACAGAAAGTCTCCCACCAATATTTGACATGAGGGATGACCTTGAGTAGTGAAAATGTAATATTTTCTCTATCGAAAATGTTATGGATAGAAAAATTCCCTTCTAGAAGGTTTAACCATTTGTCTACACCATCTGCATATAATTGACCTTCAAATATAGGAATAACAAAGTTGATATGTACCTTGAAGGGGGTGGCACCTCTGCTTGATTTGCGTGAAGTTATACATCATATCGTGAAGTTATACATCATATCGTTCCTTTGTGATGAGAGGGATTCATCAAGAAAATATTTAAAGGGATATCCTACCCCATCTCTTTTTTACTCCCCCATGGGAATCCGTTGGGTTCAGCGAGGCCGATATTGCAAGGGCTCAACTAGTTCGAGTCCCAATTTCTTATACCTTGACCTTGTTGGGGACATGAACAGAGAAAAAAATGAAGAGAAAATCGCTCTGATACCAATGATTTGAATTTATGGGGGTAATGATATGAAAACACATATATATAATATTAACACAAAGATATAGTGAATAATAACATAGATACAGTAAAACTTGACTTCTATTAATTAATAATTTTTTTGAAACTATAAAAATGCAGACTGAAGCGATGGTAGCTTATCTCTGAGAAGCGATGTGATGAATACACTTAATCGAAAGAAGATGAGTAAAATGAGGCTCCAAATGAATTTTTACATCAAACATTTATTCCAAAGCACTAGAATTCCAAAAACCTAACCCTAGTAGATGAAGCGCCAAAATTCACGTGGGCCTCGTTGGGATAAGTTGGTACATCAACTTCCCAGGGTCATAATGTTTGCATACGATATTTGTTTTAGGTGCACAATAGCTCATTGGAAAGGTATATCTGAGGAATACACATTATTTCATCACACCCTACATCCATCGATAATGTGACTATGGAAGGCTCAAAAAACTTTGTTTAGGGCCTCAAAACATCCCCATAAGTTTAGGACCCGAAAATGATCAAGATTATTTTCGACACAAAATGAGAGTGAAGATATAATAAATAAAATGTATAGAGATATATCATATATCCAATAATATGAAATATATATAGCATAGATATAACAATAAACACAGATATATAGTAATACACAATTTCTATTAATAAGTGAAATGTACAAAACTGTAGAAATACAGAGTGAAAGACTCACTAGAATGGTGGAAGCTTATCTCTTAGAAGAGATGTGATGGCTACTCAATTTCACAAGAAGATTATTTTTATAATGAGGATCCAAAATAATTTTTAACATAAATAAAATGAAAACCCTAACCCCAGAAGATGAAAATCCAATAGTTTTGTGGACCTCGTTTTGGGTAGATTGGTGTATCAACTTCCCAAGGGCGTAACTTTGGCATACAATCTCCATTTGGGGTGCATGATAGCTCATTGGAAATGTATCGACGAGGAGATTCATTTTGGGGGTTCAATGAGATAAGTTTTCTACCATTGAGGTGCTTTATTGTGAAAAAAAAAAAATTTAGGCCCTCAAAATGGCATCGAAAGTTTAGGAACCAAAAAACTGCTAAAAATAGTAAGTTTCCATAAAACAGTTTTGAGCCAGTTTGAATAGGTGGGTGGCCACTAATATCCACTTGGATCCATCCTATATCCTTAGGGAGAAATGGTCTCCATTGCGTTGAGTTCCCATGGGATAGGGGGAAGAGTTTGCCGAATCTGGACCTTGGTGAGTTTCTTGCATTGTTGGAGAAGTTGCGATGCTTGGCTTGTGGAAGGTTTTCGAGAACCTGATGTTGGAAGGGTTGGAACTTTTTAACCTGTCGAGCTATCTGGGATGACTGTGTGTAGAAGGAATATTTTCACTTTTCTACAATATTGTCAACCTTCTTCTATTGGATAGAAGGTGCTTGGACCAAGGCTATAGTTGTTGGAGTGTCCTTCCATTCACCTTTTGAATAGATTATGAAGAAGCTAAATTTGTAGTATGAGATACTACCTTGTAGCACTATTTAGGTGGGATAATAGTCAAAACTACCTCTAGTATCCTATAGATATGAACCCCCAAATTAACAATGAAACTACAGGGTCGAGACTCATAAATAGCATGGCACTTCCAGATATATGGTTGGCCTAAAAGAACATCACAGACCTACAACGTGGAAACATAACATAATACCTCATCCTTGAAGTGATGGATGCCATATGACAATCACCCCTTCTATCTGACACAAATATCTCTTCCCTAGCAAAGCCACCAGATGTTGTATGGTTGTGGGTGTGGCGTTGTTGACAATCCCAACTATTTGAAAACCTCTGCTGAGATGAGGTTCCTCTAGCTTCCACTATCAACAATAAAATGTAGTGGGGTCCCCTTCACCCATATATGTGAATGAAAAAGGCACTCCCCCTCTTCGGGATCTGTTGGCTCTTCTGGTTGAATTGTTACAGTCACGACAATAATAGTGGGGTCTGCGTCGATGATTTGTCTTCTACTAGTATTTTTTGAATCAAATTATGAATCAGGGTTCAGCTCCTTTTATTTGATATCAACCACCAATGACTATTTTGAGTGACATTCATCGGTGTTTTTCCAGTGGATTTTGTGGAAATCGCACCATTTTCCAGTGTCCTTCTTCTTCTTTCTATTACCCTTCTTTTCTTGTGGCTTGGACTAGTTTTCCAGAGTTTGGTTGTTAGGGTTGTCTTTACCATACTTTGGTTTTTAAGGATTTGCAGACCTGTAATCCCATTTTTTCTGGTGCTTAAATTTCTGCTTGATTTTAACGTCATATTGATAAGCAACACCTAGTGATGATATGTCCAGAAAATCTATTTCAGTTTGGATGTATCTATGTAGAGCCCCATGGTATTTCAAAACCAAATTTCACTCAGAGTATTTGATACCTAGCTTGGAATGCAAGGTATGGAAGGTATTGGTGAACTCTGGCATTGCTTGGCTCTTCCGTTGCCACAATGTGGTCCATCTCATCTACTGGTCGTCATAGCTGCCAACTAGGTAATATTGTTCCTTGACAACATCTACAAAAAAATACCAAGTGGGCTCGACCCCATAGATTCCAGAGTCCATATATTCTAGTGCGGTTGGAAATTTGATGTATGGAATTGTATGTACTAGACCAAAAATTCCACATGCAGTGGGAGTTTTGAGTAGGTATATGTCAAAACCAGTGAAGGAACATTGGACAAAAATAAAGAAGTTTTTTGGGTATTTTCATGGCACTACTAGTTATGGATTCTGATACCAAGGAAGACCATGATTGGAGACAATGTTGGACATACATGGGTTTGTTGATGCATATTGGTCTATATATATGTATATAAAAATATATACAAGTGGGTATGTGTTTAAGTTGTTTTGAGGAGAAATCAATCGAATGAGAAAAAGACAATTTGTAGTGGCACTCTCAAATAGACAATCTAAATACATGGCAACCACTAATGCATGCAAGGAATACGTATGGTTACAAATATTGTGTTTAGGTATTTTGTTGGTACAACAAGATGTAAGGATAGATTGTGATAGTCAGAGAGAAATCTTCCTGGAAAAGAACCTGACTTATCATTCAAATACAAAGCATATTGATGTTCAATATCACTTTGTGAGAGATATGGTTGAAGAAAAGAAAGTGTTTCTAATGAAGGTGGACACTTTGAATAATTTTTCAAATTCATTAAAAAAATCTACGAGGACTAAGAAGTTCTCTTAGTGTAGAGGATATATGGGAATTGATTCCCTAGATTGTTGACTATGGAACCTTGTAACCCCATGTATGCAAAGAAAACAACAAGTGGGATAATATTGGGTATGTGTTATATCCTTTACACTACTAGATATAGTGTTTCCATTGCACTGAGAAAGTGGGGGGTTTATAGGGGGGAGGGAGACCCCCTATGAGGGGGTTCAAGGGCAGCACCCCCGAAAAAAAAATTAGCACTTTTTTTCTTCCGTTTTTGGTGGTTTTTTGACACATGGTTTTCTCCAATGGTTTACTAATTTTGGTTAAGGAATTAGGGTTTTTGTCTAATTAGGGTCAATGGATTAAGGGTTTTGGATGTTGCGGGATCCTATATATTGTATTGTATTGTATTTTATTGTAAAAAATGAAGATATATCAATATAAGATAAGAGGTTTGGCTCTAAATATGTTACTAGTTTTCCTAGTTTGGGTTTCTAGGGTAAAATATCTGTGTAATGTGTGTATGTTTGTGTATCCCATTGTATCTTTTTTGTTTTTATGAATAATCTATTTGTATTAATTTATTGTACACGGTTAAAATCTACAATTCCATCCATAACTATAAGGGTTCTTTCAACCTCTTGGACCTTGGAGACACCTAACATGTAAGATGATATGGAGGGGGGATTTTGACCATAGATTGCCTCAAAGGGAGTCATATGAGTGGCACCATGGTAAGTTGTATTGTACAACCATTCATGAGGGGTAACCATTGAAACAATCGAGATTTTCATTTGGATGTGAATCACCTCAAATAGGCTTCCAATCATTTATTGATAGTTTCAATTTGACCATTGGTCTAGGGATGGTAGGCAGTGCTGAGATGAAATTGGGTGCCTTGGAGCCTTAACAATTCTTACAAGAATTTACTTGTGACAATCATGGTATAAGATAATACATTGTGGCATTCCTTTTTGTGTGAATATATTGTCCATGAAAACTTGAGCCATTGTGGAAGCTTTAAATGTGTGTTGGAGGGAAAAATAATGATCATATTTGGAAACTCAATCAATTAAAACCATGATGATTGATTTATTACCATATTTGGGTAATCTAACAATGAATTCCATATATATATATATATATATATATATATATATATATATAATAGGTGGGATAGGGAGAGCTTGTAGTGTTTTTGTATTTTTTACTATTTCTCCTTTGTTGTGTTGTAAAATATCATTTTATGCCACAAAAGTGTGTATTTGCTAATTCATTCTTTCCCCCCCCAAACCACATTTGATCTATTCATAGGTCTTATGAAAGCCAAAACATCCTGTTTTTGGTGAGGCATGGATTTTAGAGAGAATAATGGATTTAAAGTTAGACTATTTTCTTAAATATAGGTGGCCTTTATAGGAAAGATCCTCATTTTTCCAAGTGTAACCCGAAGATGCATTCATTTCCGTCAGGACAGGAGTGGGAAAAAAGTAACTCCACACTTTGATGTCATTTGCATTAGTATGATAGGTGCATATATACATAAGTAAATGAATCTTGGTCTTCCCCAATAGGGGACCATTCCTATCACCTACGACTCTTCATATTTACATTATAGTTACAATTAATGTAACCACAAAAGATTATGTGTCCAAAATTACCCCCTTAACCCAAAGGGGTATGTGTGAGTCCAATCATCATTATAAACTTTTCAAATGTTTCTCTTCCAAGTGCTTTGGTGAAGATGTCTGCAATTCTATCATTTGTAGAAAAATGTCTCAGGTGAATAGTCTTGGCCTCTACATGATATCGAATTAGGTGATACTTTGTGTTAATGTGCTTGGTTCGATCATGGAATATGGGATTCTTGGCCAACTTGATTTCATAAGTATTTTCAACTAGAATATGATTCTAATTTACTTGTTTCTTCTGCAAATATTCAAGTATTCTCCTAAGCCACACAATCTCCTTTGTCACTTCTACAGTTGCCACATATTCTTCCTCTATTGTGGAATCTGCTAGAACTGATTGTTTACATGATCTACAGAAGACAGTTTCTAATCCAAGACTCATGAGATAGCCTAAATTTGATACTCCATTTTCCTTATCCACATCAAAGTCTGAATCAAAATATTTGATCAGACTGAAGTCATCCAACTTAGAGTACATGAGTCCAAAATCTTGAGTTCCTTTCAAGTAGTTCAAAACTCTTTTTGCAACAGACCATTGTCTTTCACAAGGATTTTGCATGAACCTATAAATAATCCCAACAAAAAATAAAATGTTTGGTATGGTGGTAGTAAGATAGATAATACTTCCCACAAGCTATTTATACTTGGTTGCATCCTCAAATTCATTCCCTTCTTTTGATGCGATTTTCAATTTTTTTCCCATTAGAGTAGAAATAGGATTGCGCTCAACCATGCCTAACTTATTCAACAATTATCCAATGCACTTATTTTGGGAGATGAATATCCACTTTGGATTTTGTATCACTTCAATGTCAAAATAGTAATGAAGATGTCCCAAATATATCATCTTGAAGCCTTTCTTAAATTCTTTCTTTATGGATGAATTGTAGTTCTCATTGTTCCCTGTTTTGAACATATCATCTACATATACTACAAGATACACAATATTGTTTTCAAATTTATTGAAAAAAAAAGTTGCATTGCAAGGTTGAAATGCTTGAAATTTAATTTCAGAATATGCTTGGTTAACTTTTCATACCATGTTCGTGGTGCTTGTTCCAAGCCATATAAGGATTTGATGAACTTGCATACCTTATGTTCTTGTCCTTTCACAGCAAATTCTTCTGGTTGAGACATGAACACATTCTCTTTAGTATCCATTCAATAAGGAAGTATTCACATCCGTTTAATGTATTTTCCATCCATTTTGTGATGCCTTGGAAAAAAAAGTGTGGATGGTTTCCCATTTTTCTATGGGGGCAAAAATCTCCTCATTGTCAACACCTTCTTTTTGTGCAAATCATTTTTCCATGATCCTTGATTTGTGATTTTCAAGTAAGCCATATGATGTATACTTGTTCTTGAATACCCACCTCCATCCAATTGGTTTGGTTCCATATGAAGGGTCCACCAACTCTCATGTCCCATTCTTGATGAGAGCATCATATTCCTTCTGCATGGCTTATTTCCATTCATCATGAGAATAAACTTATTTAAAAGAAGTTGGTTCGAGGTTAGAAGATAAATTAAATTCCCAATCATATGAAACATACATATCATCTACATCACTTAAATTTGAATTATCTACATTACCTCCATCTTGTTTTGAGGAAAATATGGTTCCTATATTTTCGACCTCATTGGTATGGACACTTTCAATTGTTTCAGTGAGCCATTTTGGTGGACCTTTCTGATATAGTCTAGGTTTTCTCAAATGATTGATATGGTTTTTAGTTCTCATCAATCCTTATATTTTCAATCCTCTCGATCAAATCATCCAAATGTTCTTCATAATGATATTTTAGAGATGGACCCAAGATAGGGATACCCCCTTCAAGATGTGGATTCTCATCATCAAATTCATAATATGTCTTTACACGAGTGAATATGTCTAGATGATCAAGATGCCTCTCAACAATTTCATATTTCTTAGAGGATTCAATAAAGATCACATATATGGAAAGGATTAACTTATTTTTTGTCTCATCATAAAGATGATAACCCTTGGTGGTATTTGACTACCCCAAGAAAATGCACTTCCGACTCCTTGCATCAAGGTTGCTTCTTTTCTCCTCAGGAATCAAGGCATACCATGTGGAACCAAAGACCCTGAGATGCTTCACCGAAGGAATGTGGCCATACCACATTTCATATGGAGTCTTTTTTTATATAGCATGATATGGACACCTAAGTTTTACATAAAATGCACATAGAATTGCATTATCCCAAAACATCAATTTAACATTTTTGAAAAACATCACGGAATGAACCATATTTAGGAGTTTCCTATTCATTCGTTCAGATACACCATTTTGTTGAGGATTTTACGGAACTATTATTTGATGTCTTATCCCATGTTGGGGAAGGTAACTTTCAAATTCATTAGAAGTATATTCTCTTCCATTATCATCTCAAAGAGAGTCAATATGAGACTGATCTTCATTTTGAATCCATATACGAAATTTTTTAAATGTTTCAAAAGATCAAGTGATTTATCTTTCAGCAAGTACACCCAACACATTCAAGTGTAATCATCATTAAAAGTCATGATATATTTGTTTCCATTTGTATAAGGAACATGCATAGGGCCACACAAGTCAGAATGAATCAGTTCAATTTTTCTACATGCTCTGTAAGTATGAAATGGTTTCTTGTTGTGTTTTCCAAGGATGAAAACATCACATTGTTTTAGTTTTCTAGGAATAGTAGGAAGACCAGACACACCATTATTTCTCAATAAACAAATATTGTCATAATTAATATGACCAAATCTATCATGCCACAAAGGACTAGATGGAATTATACCCAATTCATGATGAGATAGGTATGCAACAATGTGTGTATGGGTAGATGTGCCATTTAGCTTCAATAGTCTTCCATCTTCCATTCCAGTCATGACAACTAGTTGTCAAAATCATTCCTTATCTCAAATTTTCCACCGAACATATGAAAAGAGTGGCCTTGTTGTCTAATGTGTAGAAGGGAAAACAAGCTTCTTTGCAACTCAAGAATATAAAGTACATTGTGCAGAAGAAACTCCTAGAATCCATGAAACTTAAGCCTAATGGTGCCCACTCTTGAAGGCTTGAGACTAGATCTATCTGCAAAGTATACCATGCCATCTACATTGTCATCAAATTCTTTTAAGAAATCTCTTAGAAATTTCATGTGAGAGGTCACTCCTGTGTCAAGAATACATGCATCTCCCTAAGAGGAAAACGAAGTATTAAATAGATCTTCAGTTACTCCTATATTGAAATAGGAAACAACATAATGAACATGTGATTTACCTTTTGCTAGTATTGAAGTTATATCTCTATCTTCTTTCTGACTCTATCTTTCTTATTTGATCTTATACCATGGAAATATGATTTTGATGGCTTCATGTGACCTCTTCATTCTATATTAGGTACAATGAAGGTCAATTTTTTCGCGGGGATTATGCCAACCCCCTGTTCCTCTGAGCTTCTTCTTTCTGTCTCTTTTCTTACTTCCTATTTGTTTTCTAGAACTTGGAGTACTGAAAGCCCCACATAAAGATGCATTTGATGATACAAGAGGGTGTGTTTCTATATCTTTACTCACATGTTAGAAAATAAATGTAATGAATCTTCTCCAATAGAAATCACAATTATCTTGCTACTGCACCAAGAAAGCAATGCAATTGTATCAACAATATTACATAGCATCATGGATTAAATGGTTTTGGCATTTAAATATGATATCATAACCTTCAGGAATTATATAATATTTCCATCCATTATATAATATTTAAATGAGATTGGGACTTAATATCATATTTTCAAGCATTCTATAATATTTCTATGAGCAACAATCCTTATTTGGGTTAGTGTCGGGGTCTACAACAACTATAGTTTTTATTTATTTGATGCTATCTCCTATAGTGTCCTCCAAGGAAAGGGATTTCTTGTTGATTATCATGTGTATCTCCGCCATAATTGTTTGGAAAACCATATCAACATTAGTATCTTTAAGCGTCGATGTCTCTAAAAATGATAGACCCTCTTTCTCACTAGAAAGTGTGAGTCGGGAGAGAATACACTATCTAAAATCTATTATGTCACATTGCAGTGCTAGAGGACACCAAACTGTATGGCTCGGGAAAGAATATAAATGTGTGAGCTATCGATGGGAGCAGTAGTGGAAGTGAACCAACCCTAACTTAGTATCCTCATCTAGAGAAGTAAGGTGATGAAGGTTGTGAAGTTCATGAGAGAGTTTACTACTTCGCTCACAATCTAGTCATAGTGTTAGGCACTATCACAATTTGAATCATTTGAGGTAGGAAGGAAACCGTGCAAGTAATAGGTGATGATTCAAATAAAACCATAACCAACAACATAATAGGTTGAAAAAGTAAACAATGTGATAATTAATACTGATAATGGAGTGAAATGAGAGTTTTAGATATTAGGGTTTGCGCAAGAACAATTTTAGGGTTTCGGGCTAAGAAAAAATGATACCGAATGATAGAAAATAGACGATCGACTGGAGGTCAGAGGTTCTGGTTGTAGAAATATAATGCTGGAGAAACCAGATAGAATATGGTAGAGACAATCCCTACATAACCATAATGCAAAGGCAGAGATGACAGAGGGTGTTTCTTGTATATGAGAGAAAACACTCATGGAGTTATTTCTATCTCTGATACCACTGTCATGGTAGGAGTGGACATAAAAGTAACTCCACACTTTGATTTCCTTTGCATTAGTATGATAGGTGCATATATACATAAGTAAATGACTCTTGGTATTCCCCAATGGGTGACTGTTCCTATCACCTACGACTTTTCATATTTACTTCACAATTACACGTAATGCAACCACAAAGGATTACATGTCCAACTATGTCTCGTTGAAGTTCTTGGATCAGGCTATAAATTTTGCGATCATGGAACCATTCATGGTGACCTACCTTCAACCAATCAATTACAATGAAGGAGAAAAAAAAGAGGGTCTTTCTTCATAATATTTTCTGGAAAGAGCATCAATTACGACATTCTATTTTCCCTTCTTGTAAATGATCTCATAATCATAGTTGAACATTTTGGTAATCCACTTACATTTCCCGAGGGATGAAATATGTTGTTCCAAAAAATATTTGAGGCTGTGATGATCGGTTTTAATTTGGGAGAATTTCCCAAGAAAGTAAATATGTCATATATTCACCAAATGCAAAATAGACAACATTTCTTTTTCATATGTGCATTCCCCAAGTGTTGTTCAAAATGTTGTTTACTAGTAAAGGATAAGGGTTTGTATTCTTGCATGAGAAATTCACCAATGCATTTCCCTAAGGTGTCACACTTCAAGAAAAATTATTTTTGAAGTCAGGCATATGAAGTAATGGAGTTGTACACATAGCCTCTTTCAAATCTTGGAATACTTGATCAATGATTGTGTTCCAATTGAAAGCATTTTTCTTAAAGAAGACAATGAGATGGGTTGTAATTTTTCCATAATTATGGATTGACATTTGATAGTATCTAGTTAAACAAAGTAATCCTTTGCAAAATTTTAAGAGTGTTATGGTGGGGCCAATCCTTCATAGATTCAATTTTCTTGGGATCCTCTTGGACGCCATTCTTATTAACAATATGTCCCAAGTATTGTACTTCTGAGTCCCCAAAGGAACATTTGGACCTTTTGAGAAAAAAATGATGCTGAGAAAGTAGGTGTAAGGGCTAATACACATGGGAAATATGGTCTTACCGAGTTTTACTATAAATGAGAATGTAATCAGAGAAGATGAGGACACAATGATGAAGAAAGGGTCGAAATATTCAATTCATTAGACTTTGGAAAGTGGAGGGTAGATTACATAGGCCAAATAGCATGAAAAACAACTCACAATGGTAGTCATGAGTACAAAAGATAGTCCAGGGAATATCAGCCTCCTCCATGCAAATATGGTTATAGCCAGAAAACATATCAAGTTTGGTAAAGAATTAAGCACTGGTTAGTTAATCGAAAATGTCATTAATGATGGGAATGTGAAATTTATCTTTGATGGTAATTTTTTTGAGAGCCTGAAAAATCATGGCACATGCACCAAGTGCCTTATTGTTTGAGTACCATAACCAAAAGAGATGAATAAGGTATGGTACTAGGGTAGATAAAACTTGTACCTAACGAATCTTGAAAATAAATTTCAATCTCATTTTTCTAAGTGAATGGGTGGTGATAAGGACAGTCATTGGGTGGAATCGTAATAGGTACAATTAGGATGGAATGACCATGGGGACCATGGGAAGGTGGGAGGAATTGAGGTTTCTCAAAAACTGAGTGGTGTTTAGAGAGGATAAGATACATGTCTATATGAACATTTGGGGATGGAGTCTTAAAGAATTTAATGCTTGGAACTGGGAAATAATGCCATAATAAACCTTTTTGACGAGTTTTTCCATTTGTTGTGAGATGACAATATTGGGGGAACCTATTGTGGTTCTTTGGAACTAGTAGAAATTCCAATCCTGTTGGAAGATCATGTATAATTTCTTGAAATCCATGGTGATGGGGCCTAGAGTACATAACCATTCAACACCTAGAACAATGTTACAACCCTCCATTTCAATGGAAAACATGTGGGATTTCAAGGAGTAATCACCAATTTGTAAGTGCACATTTTCATAGCGACCCCCACATTTCATGGAACCTCCATTAGTAATCATTATTTGAAAGTTGTTGATTGCATGAATATAACAATGGGTTTCTTGAACAATTCCTCGATGAATAAAGTTATGGGTGTTTCCATTGTCGATGAGGATAATGAATTTATGATGCTTTATATAGAAAATTTATTAATAAGAGTTTGAGGAGCTAAAGTACCAGTTAGAGCATGCAGAGAGATGATGGCTTCTACCTTAGTTTGATCAAAGGGTGGATTGTTATCATCTACCCGAGGCATCGATTTGGGAGGAGAAACATCACCTCCATCTTCAGAAATATCCTTAGAAATGGCCATAGAAGTGGTTTTCCCCTTACAATTTTTCCCCCAAAGTATTTTTCATAACTATTGTAGAAAAGTCCCTTAAGTTGGAAATTAGCCATTTTTTCCTTGGTTAATTTATGGAACCTAAGAGGAGAGAAGGAGGAGCTAGATTAGTGGGGGTAGGGACAAGTAATAAAGGAATTCTCTTTTATTTGAGTAGTGACCACTTGTTGTGGTTCTTTGTCTCTGTTAGTGTCTTCAAGACAAGTCGTAGGGTGAGCCATTAGGACATGAGCACATATTTCATCCTTGATACCATTGATAAAGCATTCATGGAAGAAGGTTTTTGACATTCCTTCAGTGTGGAAATCCAATTTCTCAAAATTAATGATCTAGTATTCGACATTTCCTAACTATTTAAGCTTGTTGAAATGACCCAAATGATGAGTTTCTATGTCAAAATGTTCATAAAGATTAACACCAAATCGGGTCCAAGAAATATAGCCTCAGTGGGAATTTTTATGCCATTGCCACCATTCCCAATGTTTTGGATCTAAATAGAGGACACTGACATAAATTTTTATTAATTTATTGATGATGCAATTCAATGAGATTAGAAACACTTCCATTTACGTGACCCATTCAGTGGGGTCCAATCCATGAAATGCATTCACCTCCACTTTAGGAAAACACAAATCGTGAGCAAGGGGATTAGAATAAAAAGCCATGGAATGGGTGATTCGACTCCCTCTTGGTGTAAAGGTTGTTCTATGGAGTTAGATCCCTTCAATTTATTCACAAAGGATATCAGAGAGTTTAGTTCAAGTCTGACTAGCTAGGAATTAGGGGTAGCAATGTTGGAACTAATTTGAGCCAAAATTTGATAGGTTTGAGTTTAAGTTGCTTTGCATCAATCCTATAATTTTATAAAGGATTCTTCAAGGGAACCAAAGAAATTTCCAAATTATTGGTTGTGGGTTTCCATTTAGGGAGGGTGTACAAGTAAAAGTGAAAGGTGAGTAGGGGAAAGGAGCGAGTGGGTCCACACAAAAAGGATTACTAGAGAGTTTTATGAAGAAAGCCAATGCAAATAAAGGAATCTAGTGATATAGGTCCCAAATAAAGGTGCTATATAGAGAGGGTGGGTCTACATACAAAAAAAGGACTTGTGAAATAGGGGTACCATTGCAATTGACATGAAGAGAGGAATATATTAAGATAGGTCCCAAATAAGGATGTTAATGGGATAATTGTTTTTTGGATTCTTGTGGATTTATACGCATGGATGAATAATATTAATCTCATAGAATGCCCAAATTCTAAATACTAAATATTGTGTAGGAATTTCACAAACTCAGTATAGGAAGCAAGGTTTCTCGAGACTAGATGTGAAAAAATCAACATTGTTCCTATTTTGGTTGCAAGGGGTAGGATTTTGAAGGTTCCTAAGGACAAGGGAGTGCCCTGAGCTATATCTCTCTAATATGGTTGTGGGTTCCAATCGTAGTACTCAACACAATATATCAAGGATATAACTAAGGAGGGTTAAGCGTACCCTTAACCGTACTACCTAATTACCTAGGTACACAAGAGTATTCTTCCTAAGAGCTATTCTCATTGCCACTTTAGTAGTTAGGTGGTCAAATAGATGAGATATGACTAGTTTCAAGATACCTATAGGGCTGCCAATATACTTGAGGGTACGTGGAAGTGAAATTTCATTTATAGGTGATGTCTGATGAAATACTAATCGAAAGGGTACCAAAAGGGGTTATATGGGTTTCCAACAAGGTGAAGTTGTGTGTAGTTCCTAGGTGTATTCTTTCCCAACAATAGTTTTAACCACTTAATGATATATAACTTTGGTTCTTTATAGATGTTGGAAGGCGTCTCTAGCCTGGAAAAAAAATCTAAACATTTGTCGATGAAAGTGATCTCATACCACTTGTAAGGTACCAAATAGTAATATTCAAATCAAGAGCACATATATTATCAAAATATTTAGCATAAAGAAACAAAACATTGAGAACAACAACAATATAGGCCAAGATATGATATCTTTATCAATATGGAAAACATTGTTCACTTGCCTCTTCGAGGGGGAAACCTTCGACAAAGAATCCCTCAAATAACAAATGGTTCCACAACACAACTTTTACAATGCTTTCTACTACTACTACTACTATATTCTTAAGAACATTCTAGAGGAGGAACCTTCTAATAAGTCTTCTAGAATATTTGTGTTCACATTATTACATAGGAATTATTTACTAGTCATGGCCTTTATTGCATAGTAATACATAATATTCTATCTACTTTAGGGTTTAGAGAGGTTATGACCTTAACAAAATTATCATCTAGAGTGTTCCTCAATCTAAGAATATTCTCTTGAAATTGTTGAATTTTTTTTGTAATTGGAACTCTTTGCATGAGATTTGTTAATTTCTTAACAAGAACTTTCTCATACTAGCCCCATAATGTTCTATCAATTCATATATAAAAATAAACCGACAAACAATGAAGTACTCTTTGTGGCTAAAAAGCCATCGACACCACACAAATTTATGAGGTTCAAAATACATAGATGCAATAATTATATTTTGTAGAGTTGGTACTTGTTGTGATAAAAGATTTGTTCCATCTAGAATATCCATGTTATGGGATCATTACCATAAAATTTCCTCATATTGATATTGGGAATGAAGTGGTTTCATTAGGGATATGGGACTCAAACCTCTTGTTCTAAACATCTGTTAAAATGTTATCCATGTGTGACTAGGAGTTGATCCACTTGTTATTTGTATCCTCTTCATAAGGAGGATAATATAGGATAAGGAGTTTTGTTAAATCCTTTATCATGTATTTGATATATTCCGTAGTTGCATATCTTTGAGATCTTCTATTATTTCCATGTGTGACTTCAAATCATCTTTAATGTTTTGGAATCATTTTTTACCTACCAGACCTTAAATTCCATATCTTATTTATGTTCATGTCTCAAGGATGATCCTTCAAAAACCTTTGCATGAGTTTCATTTGTCACATGTCTATACATGATGGGAGAGGGTTTTGTAGGGTTGTATGGGAAAGGACGTTTTAGGCTCTATATATCTTTGATATATGATTAGGTTTTCAATAGTATAACTAGGATATTGTTTCACGATGTTGACTAAGGAAGATGGGTTGTAACCATAATTGTACTACCCAATTCCTAGGTGTGCAAGAGTGATATCCAAAAGTGTTGTTATCATTCTACCATAGATAAAAGTAGTTGAAAGGTGACCCAATCCTATTCTCATGTATGCCTATGGGGATTTAAATATACTGTAAGGTATGTGAAAGATCAAACTCATAAACATATTATGTATAATATGGTACTACTTGATAAGTACCAACATATGTGTCATGAGAATCTCATGATTCCCCCACCTATATTCTCTTTTTGTATGCATCCTAGATGTTGGTACATGTATCTATCCTAAAACTACACTTGTTGTAGAATTGAGAAAAATTTCTGAAATTGGGCTCTCCATAACCCTTGAATACTAATCCAAACTCATTGTCTTAAAATATTAAAAACATGTTTACCAATATAGATTTTTTTTAAACACTTTTTGAATCACCCCAAATGGACCCCCCCATCAAAAGTTGTTCCAATTTTAATTTCACATACCTTTTAAAGACTTTAGTTGGGGTCTACTATACTAGCTAATGTTATCACCTTGTTGATCCTATCTCCAAGCCCAAA
>JZKD02S1962871.1:316365-360173 GCA_000966675.3 Picea glauca
ATTTCCTAACTACAAATGCATACTAATGCATACTAAAGAAACATACTTTTACCTAACGACATATTAGACCAAGTAGATCTTAACTAACTCCTAAGTGTCTAAATATCCTAACAAAGTCATCAAAAATGAAATCTCTTCCTAGAGACTCACAATTTTGTAGTATTGTAGTAGCAGGTGGATTTCTCTTCCTTCCACTTCTCATCACCTTCATTATTATTCTAATCGTAAGCATTCTCTGAGTAGCAAGTTCTATAGAGGAGAACAATAAATCCCAGGATAGTTTTCTTTGTAATCCCTACCCATAGATACGTTTTTTACTAATATAATGGTTGTTTCAAATATGAGACTTATTTAGTTCCCAACACTAAAACTATTGTTTGTTGAGCAAGTTGTTGAATTCATTATGAAATCAAGACTGAGCCTATATCCATTGGTTAATAATCACTTCAAGAAAGTTATGTTGTGTTTATATTATTCATTTTATTATTATATAATGCTAAGTAAGACAATCTATCTATTATTTCCTTTCCCATTGGTTTTATTTCTAATAAATATGTTCTAGGAAAGTGTGTTTGCCTCCTCCCATGCCCATATTTGTTTTCTCTAGGTTATTTTCCTAGCCTATATCTTGATTCCGACATTTCTAAATATCGTATCTATGGATGGAATCATGTCAAGACCCCATGTTGGCTTTCCCACCTTTAATTTTATTCAAACTAAAACCAACCACCTTAGTCATGTTTCAAATCCATAACATAGATAGAATCCATGCACAATTTTCTCTTTTATAAAACTAGTTTGAGCTTCATCTATTTAATATGTTTCCCTTGAGTGATGCTCAACAAAAAAATTATTCCAATAGTGAAAAAACACCTTCAATAACACTCACACAAGCAAATCAAAGATCAAGGCATCAATGCTTCTATGTGGTAAAAACCTTATGGGGAAACATACATGGCTCCAACCAACATGGACACTTGAGGCAATTTATTAACGCAAAAGAAAATATGTTACAGAGAGATTCTCACGACCGATCATCAACAAATGACCCTCCATTATATTTAAATAGATATCATGGACCAATTGGGTGCTAAGCCATGTATCAATGTAGACATTAAGATCGAGGAGAATATGAGTTGTCAGATCACTTTATGTTGGTAATATATCATGATAGTTGGATTAAAAATGCATACTAATGCATATTAAAGAAACAAACTAAGAAACTCAATTTAACCTAATGACACATTAGATCAAGTTGATCTTAACTAACTCCTAAGTTTTCAAATATCCTAATATCACCCCTTAATAACAACTTGGGATAGGATTGAATTATTTACAAAGGTGACACAATAGGAGAAGGAAGGAGGAATCTGAGCCTATCCCTCCTCAATGACAACTTCTTGACCTTATAACATATATCGGAGTTTAGAAAACTTCACTTCTCTAAGAGACTTTGTGAAAATGTATGCAACTTCATATTCTATATGGAAAATGAGTAGTTCAATAACTTGATCATGAATGATCTTTATGATGAAGTTCATGTGTATTTCGATGTGTTTGCTACGCTAATGTTGAAATGGATCTTTGGCGAGATTTATGGAACTTTTATTTTTGTACCAGAGGGTGGTCGAATGTTGTTGCTGGAATCCAAACTCTGAAAGGATATGTCAAATCCACAAGGCTTTTTCACTTGCATTAATAGTTGCTCGATACTCTGATTCTGCTAAAGAAAGAGAAATATCCTATTATTTCTTACAATCCCAAGTGACATGTTCAATACGAAGGATGAAAACATAACATGCAGTAAAATTTCGATCATGAGGGTCATCGTCCCAATTTGGATCAGTGAAACCAACCAACAAATGATTCCCCCCTAAACAATAATGTATCCCAAATTAAATGTTCCTCGAATATACCAAAGTATCCTTTTTGCTTCTTTCCAATGGATTTCATGAGGTGTTTGCATATACTAGGTAACAAGAACACCAACAAAGGAAATATCAAGATGGGTATGAGTCAAATATAAGATGATACCAACAAGTTGATGGTACAAAGTGGCATCAAATCCGGTAGAATTACAAGT
Organism: Picea glauca; assembly: GCA_000966675.3. Taxonomy (NCBI): domain Eukaryota; kingdom Viridiplantae; phylum Streptophyta; class Pinopsida; order Pinales; family Pinaceae; genus Picea; species Picea glauca. The sequence goes on from JZKD02S1962871.1 coordinate 318,449, forward strand.
GGCAACAAGTTTGACTCCAAACTAGAAGGGAGAAGAAGCTAGTTTATAATCGTGCATTTGAAAACGAATAATAATGTCACAAGCATACTTAGAATTGTAAATAAATATTCCTTCCTTTATTTGCAATACTTAGAGGCCAAGGAAATAATGAAAATAGCCTAAGTCTATCATTTCAAATTATTTTTTAAGGTTGGATTTCACATGGGTTAAAAATTTTGGGTCACTACTAGTGAGTATAAGGTCATCAACATAAAGAACACAGATTATGAGATGTATTCCTACTTTCTTGGTATAGAAATTATGGTCAAAATGAAATCTAGAAAATTTGGTATCAAGAAGAAATATATCCATTTTGGCATACCAAGCTCGAGGAGCTTTCTTAAGACCATAAAGATATTTCTTAAGGTGACAAACAAGGATGGAATCATTTTGGACATAGCCAATAGGTTGTTACATGTAGATTTCTTCTTGCACATCCCCAGGCAAGAAGGAATATTTGACATACATCTAATGGACCTCCCATTTATGTGATGTTGCAAGGGCTAGAACGAGGCGGATGGAATTCATTTTGGCTACAGGGGAAAATAGTTGATTATAGTCAATGCCTTCAACTTGGGAGAATCCTTTGGAAACTAATTAATCCTTGTTTCTTTAAACACTTCAATCTCATATGTATTTCTATACACCCAATTACATCTGACAAGTTTTCTTCCTTTTGGAATAGGTGCGAGATCCCAAGTATCATTCCCCATTAAAGAGCGATATTTTTCATTCATTGTTGTGTGCCGATCTGGATGACTTGAATCTTATGTAAATTTTTCTCAATCATGAGTTTCTAAAACTTGAGCCAAAATGTAAGATGATAGCTGGAACCATGAACAAGTTCGATGTTGATATGAAATATCTCTGACAAGATCACTAGTTGCTTCTTATGTTGAACACACCCATCTAGGAAGCAGTGGTGTTGGTGAAGGTTCATGTTCAAGGGACTCATCTGGAGAAAGGTGAGAAAGAGGAGGTGGATTTTCATCCTCATTGTCATCATATGAAGAAGAAGAAACCATAATAGGAATAGAATATGGAACAAATGCCGAAGATGGCACAAATGTCTAATTAGGATCATAGGCCAAGATATTTTCATCAAATTTAACATCTCTTCTCATAATAATTTCATTGGAATGTGGTTGAAGAAGTTTGTAACCTTTGAAATATTCAAAATATCCAACAAAAATACACTTCTCACTTTTAGGTAGTAAATCTTTCCTTTTCTAATCGGGAATGTGATCCCATGCTACACTGCCAAATATGTGGAAGTGGCTTACATATGGCTTAATTTTATTCCATGTTTCTTCTGGCATTATGTTTTTTAGAGCCTTTGTAGGAGTGAGATTTATTATGTAATTTTTCACAGTTAATGACTTCTTCCCAATAATGAAGAATTAAACCTTTAGATTGGATCATAGAATTAGTCTTTTCTTTTGATGTGCAATTCTTTCTTTCAGGAACACCACTTTGTTGTGGTGTATATGGAAAGATATGTTGCAATTTAATGAATTGTGCAACGCAATAACATGCAAGTTTATTGTTCACATATTAACCTCCATTATATGTTCTTAACCTTTGAATTTGATGTGTATATTATTTTTCTACAAGGGCCTTATAGGCCAAAAACTTGTCAAACTATTTACTCTTAAATTTTAAGAAGTAAACCCAAGTGCATCTAAAGAAGTCATCAATGAAAGTTAAGAAATAATTGCACCCAGAGAAACAATGAGAAGAAATAAGACCACAAAAATCATTGCGAACAAGTTGCAAAAGGGTTGAGGCATGCCAAGAGGGACATTTGTCAAAACTTTACTGATGATGTTTTCCAAGAACACAACCGACACAATAACCATATCTATAAGAAAAAATAGGAATACCAATCACCATCCATTTATTAGATAGTTGTTTCAATGAGAGATATTTTAGATGACAAAACTGCTCGTTCCGAAGTTTACTCAAGTCATCATTATGAGCGACAAAAACTGATGGAAAAGATGATGACCCAAAATTTTCAAACTTGTACAACCTCGTAATATCATCAACATTTATAGTTGTGAGGACATGCTTAGGATATTTTAAATATTTGATTACAACTTGGTGAGGTGAAAACTCTATTATTTTAACTTCACCTAAATGAGTGATCTGACACAATGATAGAAGATTGCAGGAAAGACTTGGAACACATAATACATCATTGAAATGACCAGTATACACCTGAAATTTTCTAGACCCTACAACACCAAGAGATCTTTCATAACCAACACATATTTTCTTGGTGTTACATTCATTAAGAGAAAAGCGTATGGATTTACCCTTAGCCATATGATAAGATTCTCTAGAGTTAATAAGCCACTCATAAGAAGAAGAATAAGTAGAAGTTGCATTGAACGAGAAACCACAAGAAAAACGTGCATGTCCATGAGAAGAAGAAGAAGAAGAAGAATCAATATTGATGTTGCACTTCTTCATCACTACTTCTAAGGCTTCCATATTTTTAAATAATTTAGACTCTACATGACCATCCTTCCCATGAAAGTTGCAATGTGTGCCAATCTTCTTACTTTTGGATTTTTCTCCTTTGTCACCATTAGGAACAAAAGCTGGTGGAGAGGGTTTGAGACAATTGTTTTTCTTTTTATTGTGGAAATGATGTTTCTTCTTGGGATTCTTAGATTTATCTTTCTATTGAGACATAAAGGCTTTGTTGAATTTCCTGCAATGCTAATTAATCCAAGTTGCAAAATCTTATCTTGTTCTGAAATCATAGAATAACAAAAGGACTCAAGAGAGGGCTATTTATAATAACTCCCTAGAACTTCTCTATTGGCATAAATGGTATATACAAAAATAGAATATGTACTACCAATCTTAGAAAGAATAGAATATATGCATCAATCTTCTTGGAAATGTAGTTTGCAGTATGTACATAAAAGTCTAAGTGTTTTGAACTTAGACAAATAATATTCAATGCAAGGAAAATCATTTGGACTTAAATTTATTAATTTGTTTTCCAACTGGTGGGCTTGAATAATATTGTGTTTACCAAACGAATATTCAAGATTTTCCGAAGCTTTATCTTGGCCATCAATTCCTTCCAGGTGAAACCTTAAATCATGAGAGTTGGACATTCCAATCAATTCACATGATTCATCGTTATTATTATCCCATTTGACTTTATTTTCATCATCATAGGGGGCTTGTTTTGTTCCCAAGGTAATCTAATACAATTCTTTACTTCTTAGTGCATTCTCCATATGAGATTTCCATGAGAAGTAGTTGGTATTGGTAAGAAAAATATCACTGGGAGAATCCATATTAAAATATGTAGATAATATAGTTTTACAAGTTGAAACCAATTTTTTGGATGGAAATATTTCGAAAAAATAGGTCGTTTAAAAAAAAGCGACATTGAAAATGGACTTTTGACGTGAAAGTTATGCCCTTCTAAAAAAAAGGCATAAATGGTAACCAAAGAGCGACATGGAAAGTAGAATTTGGTCACATGGTGATGCTCCTCCTTATATAATTGTTCCTATAAGATCTCTTTTACTAATAATTTACTTATGAAGTGACCCACTTTTATAGAACAAGTGATAAGACTTCAAGAACCATTCTAAGATAAATTATGGTAGAATTGTGGCTTTAATCAAGAACATATGTCTCCTCCATTCCTGAATATGATCGGAAATGTTCATAGATTTATCTTGTTCAAAGTTGGACAAAATCTTTGTACCGGTGTCGTACTAGATAGGGAGTTGGAAGAGATTGAGAAAAACCATGGAAAGTTTACCAAATGTCACGTACTTTGACCTTTCTAGTTCTATATACCATTTCGCGGTGACCCCGGTGAGGGTATGATAGAATAAACATAACCAGATTGAATCATCATTTAAAGAGTTGGATGAGCACCATAAGTGAAACATCGTTACATGGTCTTGTGGATCTTCACCAATTTTCCCTTCAAACTTTAGAATGTCTGATGGTAGTTTGGTGGGAGCGACATTTCATCTTAGGTCGTGACGAATCAGGTCATTCATTAACTTAGAAAAGTCTGGAAAGTGGAGAGTTTCCAAAAAAGGTATCTTGGGCTGCATCATCGACTAATTAATATCTTGAAAAGAGGGTCCTGAATTGTAACTGGCACCAGGTTTCCAGTAAGAGTTTTCCAATGGGCCAAAGCTTTGGGTAGAAACTTGTTGGATCTGGTTAAATGGAGGATAACCTCCACCCATTTGATTCTTGAATGGAAGCGAAGGGTTTACCCCTACCATACCATATTGAAAATGAGATAGTCCTTGCATGGTTTTATACTAACTGAGAAAGGATTTCCCCCCTAATGACATCCCTTTCATGGGATTCCACTAAGCTTGGAAGGGGTTTCCCCTTGTTAGAACTGCATATGTAGTGAAAGGATTACTCGTGAATCCACCATATAATGTGGATAGAGTGGAAGCTAAAGGCATGATAGTGGCACTCTTAGAAACACACCAACCTCTAAAGGGGTAAGGCCTTGAAGAAGGGAAATCCCCACTCCTAATGAATGGAAATTATGGAGGAATGTAACCTCCACCCCAAGGGATTGCTTGGTATGGAATTGAATAACTCCTTGCACAAATGTTAGAAACTTGGGACATTGACTAGGAACCATTCAACCCATTGACCCTGCCCTATGACGACATATCGAATTAAAAATCATTTGACATCGACAAAAATGACATGGCTATACTCATGGATGGAGTAGAACCAATGGCGAGTGGAGGAGTGTTACTGATCAGAGCGACTATGGTGGAATTAACCACACTAGTCGTTATGTTGGACACACGAGGTAGAAATATACCATCGTTGAGTATTGTCTAAGTGGGAATTGTAGGGACTCCTGAACCAGAAACTCATGAAGTTTCAGCTATAGTGGCCTAGTGAAGAGGGATACTATTAGTAAATTTTGATCTAGGAAGGGTAAATTTCACCATCGGTGATGAGAAAGTTCCAATTAGCAGAGGGATATAACTTGGAGCGTATTCTTCAGCTCCAATATATTCAACCATTACAACTTATGGATCTAAAGCATTAATATTGTAGGTCTTTTTATCTGTGATCTTGACTGGACCAGTCAGTATGGAAGCATCGGGTTGATCAATACGATGCCTTAAAGGAGGTGGGGGAATTTTTTTTCTAACTTCCTCTTCAGGAGGAAGACCTTGAATCCTCCTCGATCTACAAGGTGGTTGGCCAACCACTTTGAGTTGTAAAATTTCGAGTGACCCCATAAATTCCTACCTAAGAAAGTATATGATTGTGGAGCACAACACTTAGAAAAATATTGAATAGAAAAAAGAAACATAAATGACCTTTCTAATATCTCGACTCTGGTGGATTAGGTCTTGAGATCGCAATAGTTGTAAGGTAGGGTAAATTCCTTTCCAATGTAGGCATGGGTTGATTAAGTCTCATGGACCAATGAACGAAGGAATGCGAATAGGTTATCTCAACCTCCACTAACTATCCTTATCCGTTGCAATTAACCATGCTTCGCAGGGCACCCTACAGTAGTACTAAAAAGTGTGATGAACAATACACCCTAGGTACCATGGAAAACCCCTGTAGTCAACTCTGCAATCCCTCAGAATGATCACTAAGGTCACCAAATCGTAGTCAGTTTCTGGGGGGTACAGTATAAAGTTGGGATCGAACGTATGGTTGGGGTAGATAATCTCAAATCCTCTAAATCACTGCCTCTCATGGAAGTATGGGTACTAACGAAACCCCCAATATACGATCTCTTCACTACACTCAGTTAAGCTATGGAGAAGTATTTATTCGGCTCTCCTTTACACAAACTCATGTTTATCTCATGTGTTAGAGGAGTCTCCTGGATATACTTATATGAAAATTGGATTTAGTCTCTCCCTAGCTTAGACTCCTACATTTGTTTTATGTCCTTGGATAAATTTACTCTCCAACCTAAATCAAGGACCTATCCCGTAACTAGTTTGTTCAACCTACAAAATGAAAGTTTCTAAAAAAATTTAGTAAGCGTTCATTTTATGGGGATTTTTTTTACTCACAAGGTACATATGAAACTTATGTGATGTTTTGATGGAATCAAAGAAAAAACTTTAAGAACATAATAAAAAATGAATGTGGTTTCTTCACTGAAAATAAGAAGTGTTAATCAACGCTTCAGAAAAAACAAACTCTTTTCTTTTGTATTTGTGCAAATGAAGGCAATATACTTTTGAATGTAGGCAATATCTTTAGACTACTGTGCACTACATCTCTAGGATGGTTTGTAAACAATCATGCAGAACAGAGAGAAAAAACTTGACACATTGAATTTCTTTTCTTTTGAGCAAGGATAACTTTTACCGAAGTAACTACCTATCAAAACAATCAGAAAGCATGCAGTCCTGAGTACTAGGAAACAATTTCATTTCTTGATAAATTATAAGAAAAGGAAAAAATGAAAGGCATATTTTATTTTTCTTTTTAAAAACGAAGGGAAAAAGGAAAAAAAGGAGAAAGTAAATAATATATGACCACTGGAAAAACAATCAATCTGGAAATCAACCCAGATACACAACTGATCCTTCAATCGACCTTAACCACCCTAAAACTCAAAGACTATATTACAAGCAAGAAAGACCTTTTTAAACAAAGTATTATTTTTCAAAGACTTTAACCAACAATCCAAGCATAAAAAAAATTAGGAGATTCAATAAATACTGAAAAACCAACTTAGACCAACGAACTATGAGAAAAGGACTAAACTTTTCAAGACAAATACACAAATTTGTGAATGTGTTAACTACACCTTGTGGATATCCGCGGGACATATAATTGCAAAATGTAGATGTCCATGACTTACAAAAGGAAAAGGCATGGATAAATTAGTTAGACTTGAAAAATAAAAATAAACCAAAAAGAAGGGCTCGCAAACACTTTTGGAAAAGTTTCTAAATGATGAAAGCTCTGAAAATAAAGTTGAGAAACATGAAAAACTGCAAAAACCTAAGACAACCAAAGAAACCCTAAAATTGACCCAAAATAGGAGAATCCCTAGTATGGTCTCCAATTTTTTTTATGGGATTTTCCCCCATGACTTTGGTTGATGTCACATCATAGATTGACCAAGTGAAATACATAACCCTAACCCACACATAATACTTGTAATGAAATAACTACTTTATCAGAAACAAAAGAAAGTTTCACACCTTGTATCCTTATAGCCGGTGTAGTTCCCCGCTCTCGACCCCGAGACAGAGAAATATAACCGAATTATGATAACTTTCTTTTGTCTGTTGTCTAGATCTTGTTGTCCATGCTCTATCCCAGATCCACATATTCTTCTCCATATTTCTTATATATATTTTAATGGTCCATAGGATACCTAATCCCAATCCATTTATGGACAAACTCCTTTGAATTATTGAGACTGTAAAAGACCTGATTATTTTGAGAAATCCTAGAGAATTATTTCGAGATTGATTTTGACGGTGTTTTATAGCTTTGATTTTGAGTATAAAATATTTGAAGTCGACTCATCAAATTCTCTTTTTGATAATTTATAAGTAATACTATTTCAAAGTTCTCTCATGTGTTAGAGCATATTTCCTTTTGTTTTCTGAATGTGATCAAAAGTATCTAAAACTATGATGGATGTGAGAGTTTCTCCTATTTTCAGCAATTTATTTATTACCAACAAATGTGATGTTTAAGGTTCCTGGTCCATTTATCAGGAACTCTTATATTTTATACTATTTTGAATTTTGTTGAGCAATAAAGTTTTGGGTTTTTTTCTAAAGAAACATCCTACATTATTTCATTGACATTTAAAAGAAAATATTTGAGGAATTTAAAGAGGACTACCACCTATATAAAAATGCAGGGGGATCCATACCCTCGTGAGATTGTCATTTTGGTCTTGATAGATTCAAACGTAAGTAGGGAGACAAACCCATTTTTTTATGATCTCTAGTGGCATTGAGGCTAGTATTATTCCAAGGGGAAGGGGAATGTAATACCTTGGTTTTGACCTACATAATGTATTGGATCAGATTATGTATAAATTGTAAATGTGTGGTTATAACGATAGGTATAGTATACCTAGGGAGGTAATATTGGGTACCTAGGGAGGTACCCAATGGGAATGTGATTATGTATTATTATGTATGGAGGAAAATTATAGTAAATAATTCCCATGTAATAGTGTGAAAACAATAAAGGTGAGAGGGTTTACTAGAATGTTCCACCTACTAGAATAGTCCTTCTCTAGAATGTTCCTAGGAGATTGAGAGTGCTCTATAAAGATGTGTAAGAAATGTATTGGAGCATAGTGAAGTATATTGTTATCATAACAAGTAAGGATTGGTTGAGAAGTGTATTCATTCGATAAGGAATAATAAATGGTGTTACCCTATCTGAATGATTTTATCTCATTCTTGTGTTCAATCTTTTGGTGGATGATTTGAGTTTATTTATGAAGTTATAGTTTCATATTTATTGCGGAACATAACATTTAGGAGGTATTTTATTTACTCCACTCTTAACCAACTTCACTAGGAACTTCAAGAGGTCCCTTCCTTTTTATTTCCCACTTGACCATCCCCATCAACATTTTTAGGGGGTATCTTCCTTTCTTATTCCATCCTCACTAGGTTTGTTGGAATTTTCAAGTGGGAGTTACCCTGTATCCCCTCCTGACTATCCTCGGCACTATATAGAGAGTTCCCTCCCTTGTTTTCATTTCTCTCTTGACTAGCATCATTGGAATTTTTTGGAGGAATCCCTTCATTCATCTTATCCTAGCTAGTCTAATTGGAATTCCTAGGAGGAATTCCAAAGTAGTGTGTCCTATGTTAAACTCACAATAAACACCACCTTTGGTGCATCTAGTATAGAAATATGAATTGATGTCATTCAAGGAAGAGCACTATGATAAAATTTAAAAACAAAGAGGTGCATCCTTTGGAATTCCCTGCAACCAACATGTAACAGGTTTATCCCTGCACGAATACATTGCACTTAATTAAGTGTATTTCTAAATTTACGATATATAAAATTTAATGTTGTCGTGCAACCATTTTCACCAAATGCATCAATGCTATTTATACAACCACACCAGGATGGATATTGACCAACTTTACATAGTGGGGCGTCTCATTGGATGCCTTGTTCCTGGTGCTATATTTTTCACAATGCACCTATGAACAAAGCACCAGTGCTCCAATATCATGTTAGCAACAATGTGCTAATAGTAACACATCACACCACTTCACCTGCTATAAAGGAATTAATCGTAGAAATGCCCATAGGTCCAATAAATGAACTAATGAGTTGTAAAAAACATGTCACCAGGCCCAATTGTTTATAATCTATCAACGTGGTGTATATTATTCAATGCATTGCTATCATATGTGGCAGCGAGACAATAAACGTGAACCATTGGTACATAAATTCTAATAGTACACACCACAAATATTGCAGAATATTGCACCAAGTAGTACTAGTAGAAATGATTTTGTACAAGCTGAGGATGTTGATTAATTGGGTTAGTTGTCATTGATGTCAACCCTTGAAGAAAGTTCGGTAGTGAATTCCGGTAGCACAAAGTTTTGGGTAATGGAACCAATTTTGTTTGATGGATAATGGTATGCATTTTGATATATTTCTAGGTAAGACTATTCTAGATGGATAGTACATGCCATGCCATTTCCGGTGGTATGTGGAACGTCACATAACTCCTCATGGTTAGAGAGTTATGGCCATGTGAATTTGGAGAACCCTCATGAGTCATCTAGAAGCCCCAAAAGGTCAAAGTAGTCAAAGTATTTGCCAAATTTATTATTTAAATAATAAATTTAAAGGAGAACTCCCTAAAATAAGGAAAATGGGATGCTACATAAAAGTATAAATAAGAGGCAAGGCTCTCTCATTTAATCACTCTTGAACCCATTGAATATCATTGAATATCTATTTTGTGAAAGGTTATTTGGGCATGTATTATTGATAGAGAAAAGTGCGGCAGGAAAAGTGTGGCAAAAAAATTCTGACAAAAAAATCGCAGCAAAAAAATTGCAGTAGAAAAAGTGTGATAGAAAAATCACGACAGAAAAAGTGTTGCATAAAAATCACAGCAGAAAAATCACGACAGAAAAAGTGCGGCAAAAAAAGTGCGACAGAAAAATCACGGAAACAACATGGTTGGCATCTATTTATGAGAGATATGGCACATCTTGTTTGAGGTAGTGTTTATCTCTTGAGATGGTATTGGATGTTCAATATTGCTGCATATATCAGATTTGTTGAGGAATACAGTTGGTATTTTTTTGTTGGTATTTTTCATATGAGTATTGGTATTTTGGTTGTGATGTGTTGCTGAAGTTGTTGGTTTAGCTTGAGTCTACATAACAGTGAGGTTGTGGCACATAGTTTTATGTCAGGGATTATGGTATTTGGTTTATGGATAGAGTGATAAATTGTTAGATAACTTTTAATGGTTATATTGGTGTATTTTATTGGTATATGGTTGAGGTACATGTTGGGTACAAGGTTGAGACAAGTAATCGATGAGTTGGCACATACATGAGGTGTATATTTGATGATCTTGGTACATCTTTATGAGTCAAGGTTGATGCATGGTACATGTTAGTTCAGGTTATTGGTATAGGTTGTTTGGTGTAGGTTGATTGGTATAGGTTGTTAAATGTTATTGGTATAGGTTGATAGTGGCATCATTTGATTTAGTGATAGTCACAGGTTGATAGTGGTAGTGGTTGATTAAGTGATAATGATAGGTTGACAGTGGCAGTGGTTGATTCGGTGACAATGAAAGGTTGAAAGTGGCAGTGGTTGATTCAGTGGTAGTGTTAGGTTGTCTACATTTGGCATTTATACGTCGGGGCAATTGGATGGGGCAAGGACAGGTGGTTGTATCCACCTTCCGGCTGTATCTAGAGAACATAGGGGGTTGTAGCCTCCTTCTAGTTTTATCCAGAGAATTGGTGAATTGGAGCTTCCCTCAGGTTGTAGTTTGAGAAAATAGGGGGTTGGGAGCCTCCTTCCATTTGCAGCTGGAAAATAAAGGAAGTTGGTGCTTTCAATAAATTTAATTCTTAAAGACATATAACAAAAATCATTATGAGGTTTTCTTCCTCTTTGGGTTTCCACGTAGAACACTGGTGTACTGTGTATGTGTGTGATTGCTCATTTGTTCATTGTTTATTTACTATGAAACTATTGGATGATAATTCTACATTGATATAACACTTGCATTTTATGGTGAAAAAGGATTAAATTTCTCTATTATTGATTCAACTCCCCTCTCAGTAATCCAACAATTCGTATCAGAGCAGGTTCCTTCAGGAAACAATTTAGCCACATGAAGGAGATCATGGATTATTCTGAGAATGGAGTACCAATGTTTAATGGTCAGAATGGTTTTAAGTATGAGATGTGGAGTATAAGGATGAAAGTATTTTTACAGGAACAAGGACATTATATTTGGCTATCAATTTTTACAGGATATGTTAGTTCAAAAAGGGAAAAGACTATAGCCAAGAAGGAATTGAAGAAGAATAACAAAATAAAAATGGATTTCATCTGGGAAGGATTACCTAATCCGGTAAGAGAAAAGGTTGGTAAATGTTCATCATCCAAATAAATTTTGGATAAGTTACATGACATATATTATTCACCCATCACAAATTTAGAAAATTCCAAAGAAGATGAAGATACAGATCAAGAAGAATTATGTTCACCATGTCAAATAGATTTAGAAGATGAAGAGTACATAATCACCAAATAATTTATTAGTGCTTTAGATGAACTAAGAGAAGAAAACAAGTCACTCAAGAAAGAATTGATGAAACAAAAGGAAAGTGTTCACATTTTTTAAGAAGCCCAATAGGTCATCAAGAACTTAAGAACTCAGTTAGAAGAAGCCAAAAAGATTGAAGAAAATCTTGAATATCAAAAGTAGTATTTGGAAGCCAAAATAGAACCACAGAAGGAAGAAGAAGAAATGGGAGAGAAGATATTGACTGATCGTCTTAAGGAAAGAAATAACAATCTAAACTAGCTTGAGGCGGAGTTTGGTAAAGAAAAGAAAGGACTTAAAGAAGAAATAATCACATTAAAAGTTCAACTTGAAGAAGCGAAAAGAACAGAAGAAGTCATGAAGTCTCAGATAATGAAGAAATAAGAAGAGGTTGAGAAGATTGAAGAAGAATTTGTCACATTGAGAAGTAAAATTGTCAAGCTCAACAAGAACATTGAAGAGACAAAAACATTCACATCAATTATAGAGAATGAAGAGAATAACTCAATTTTGCTAGAAAAGAATAATAAAGAAAATAGAAAGATTTATGTAGAAGTACTCAAAGGAGGGAATCATGGTCAACCAGAATCTAAGAAAACTATTGAATATACATATTCAAGAAGACCGTTCATGTTCAAGCCACAAAGAAGCTTCAATCATGATCATGATTACCCAAGGAAGAAATTCAAAAGGACTACACCACAAAGAATATCATTCGCTCCTAGGTATGCAAATTTATTTTATGGTCATTGTTTTTATTGTACTAATTTTGGACATAAGGTTGCAGATTGTAGGGATTATAAAAGAAATGTTCAAGAAAGAAGTGCACATGTGGCCCCACGTAACATTGAATGTTACAAATGTCATAACTATGGACACATAGCTAGTGATTGTAGAAGCATGATCGATACTTCCATGAAAGAGAACACTGATATCAGAAATAATAAAACATGGATAAGAAAACACGAAGAACAGGTGAACAAAGACTAGGTCCCAGAGATCGCAAGATTGGCAATAAGACGAGATGACGAAAATTCTACAGAGAAAAAGAAAGATGTCAGATATAGAAAGGTTTGGAAAATAACTGAAAGAAAAGAAGGACAGGTAAATAAGGAATAGGTTCAAGAGATTGTACTTTCAGGCATTGTAGTGAAAGATGAATCCATAGAAAAAAAAAAGAAGTCAGAGCTCAGAGAGATTATGAATCTACCAATGAAGATGATGATGAATACACACTATAGCAGGAAATGTTTTGCGCCATCCAGCTTAGAGACTCCCAGGTAATATGAATATTAGACATGGGGAGTCTATGCGATAGTTATGACAAACCAAAGAACCATACTTTGAGCAACTTGCATAGTTTGAGAAGACAAATCCAAAGCAGTCATTTAGCAGAAGTACAATTTGATGGATTAATAAAGACTTCATGATAGTATAGTGATAAATGGGTCAACATTATGGACAATTGCTCAAGTAGAGTCTTGGACAGTATGGATGAGAGCATGGATTCATAGATTGGTTCAGACAGTGATTCAAAGAGAAAGGAACAATATCATAATGGATGATAATTACATAGGAAATGGCTCGAACAATGATAATGGATTCCAAATTGACATATATATTTTTGGACACATGTAGTGCATACAATAGTTAACATTTAAAACTAGTAATGCTCAGAAACAACAATGACAAAACTCCCTATGAGCTATGGAAAGGAATACCAACAAATGTGAAGCACTTCAGAGTATTTGGAAGAAAATGCTACATCAAAAGAGAAGATGGAAGAATGGTAAAGTTTGAATCTTGTATGGACAAAGGAGTACTTGTTGGTTACTCAAGTACAAGGAAAGCATACAAGTGTTACAATCTGAGGTTGAACAAAGTTGTGGAAATCATCAATGTAACAATTGATGAAACAGGTGGATGAGAATTAAAGGAAGAAGAAAATGAATAAATGGAACATCTTTACGAAGAAGAAGCAAAAGATGAAGAAAAAGTAGAAGGGGAACATGAAGAGGATCGGATAGAAGTAGAAGAACAAGTTCAACAAGTGTCTCCAAAGACACCTAGAAAATGAGTATAGAAGAATCATCCTTTGGATCAGATTATCGGAAACAAAGATGCAGGAGTTGAGACTAGAAGAAAAATCTATTCACTAGAACAAACACAAATATCACTCTCATCTATGATTGAAACAAACAGTTTTGAAGAGGCTAGAAAGGGTGAATTTTAGAATACGGTCATGGATGAAGAATTGGATCAAATAGAGAAAAATGACACTTGGGAATTGGTTTCAAGACCAAAGAATAAGAATGTGATTGACACAAAGTGGGTATTCATAAATAAATTGAATGAAGATGGACATGTTACAAGGAACAAAACTAGATTGTTATGTAAAGGATACACACATGTTGAAGGAATCGACTTTGAAGAGACACTTTCTCCATTTTCCATAATGGAAGTAATCTGATTTCTCCTAGATTATGCATGCTCCAAGAATATTAAAGTGTATTAGATGGACGTGAAATCAACTTTTCTGAATGGGGAACTTGAAGAGGAAGTCTACATTGAACAACCAGAAGGATTTTAGTTGTCAGAGAATGTAGATTATATGTGTAAATTAAAGAAGGACTTGTATGGTGTAAAATAGGCTTGAAGAGCATGGTACTCAAGACTAGATAAATATTTACAACAGGTAGGGTTTAGAAAAGGAATTGAAGACATCAACCTCTACATCAAGAAATTTGCAAAGGATATGCATAATGAATTTGAAATGTCATTACTTGGAGAACTATCCTTCTTTCTGGGTCTTCAGATACGTCAAAGAAACCAATGAATTTTTATTTCTCAAACAAAGTATATCAAAGAAATGCTAAAGAGGTTCAGAATGGAAGATTGCAAACCAGTTACCACTCCTATGAAAACCAGTTGCAAATTGAGCAAAGATGATGATTCAAAGTCTACATGCCAGAGGAAATACAGGTCAATTATTGGTAGCTTAATATATGTGATAGCATCCAAACCAGATGTAATGCAGGAAGTTGGATAGGTGGCATGCTTTCAAGCAGAGACAAAGGAATAACATGTATTAGCAGTGAAGAGGATTTTTAGATATCTCAAAGGAACATAGAGTTTGCATTATGGTATCCAAAAAGAAAGGATCTATCACTTATTGCCTACACAGATGCAGATTGGGCAGGGTGAATTGATGACCAACGAAGCACTAGTGGAGCATCGTTCTACTTGGGTGAGAGTTTAGTACCATGGTTAAGAAAGAAAAAATCATCGGTATCCTTATCTACAGCTGAGGAAGAGTATATTGTAGCAACAACATGTTGTACACATGTTCTATGGATGAAACAAACTATGAAAGATATACAGGTTGAGTATGATGATCCCATCCCAATCTATTGTGATAATAAAACTGCCATCAATATCTCAAAGAACCCGGTGATGCACTCCAAGACGAAGCACATTCCAATAAAGTATCAATTTCTAAAGGAACAAGTTGCAGAGAAGAACATCAAAGTTGAATATGTGGGCACAAAATAACAAGTGGGAGACATCTTTACAAAACCTCTTCCACGGGAAGCCTTTGAGTATCTTTGCCAGAAACTCAGAGTAATTTCTACTCCAAAATGAATTCTTTTGAATGCTTATCTTATATGTCTTAGATTTACATGAGGAAGCACCTTAAAGAGGACAGTTCAGGTCAGTAGATCAGTTTCAGGAAAGGTTCAGTCAGGGGGAGTTTCCCCAAAGTGGGAGCATCCCCGAAAGGAAAGATACCTTTTCCATTGATGACAAAGGGAGAGAGATTTATCATATGCAAAACAAAGAGGCATGGTTCCAGGGGGAGTGATGGTCACAGGGGGAGCATGAGGGTTATGACTTCAGTATTGCATGACATGACTTCATTATTTCATTAGAGTGTTTCCATCAATGAAAAAGGGGGAAATTGTTGATTATTTGGATTGGTTGTCATTGATGTCAACCCTTGAAGAAAGTCCAGTAGAAAATTCTAGTAGCACAAAGGTTTGGGTAATGGACCAAAGTTTGTTTGATGGATAATGGTATGTGTTTTGATATATTTGTAGGTAAGACTATTCTAGACAGATAATACATGTGATGCCATTTCTGGTGCTATGTGGAACGTCACATAACTCCTCATGGTTAGAGAGTTATGGCCATGTGAAGTTGGAAAACCCTCATGAGTCATCTAGAATCCCCAAAAGGTAAAAGTAGTCAAAGTGTTTGCAAAATAAATTATTTAAATAATAAATTTAATGGAGAAATACCTAAAATAAGGAAACTGGGATGCTACATGAAAGTACAAATAAGAGGCAAGTATCTCTCATTTAATCACACTTGAACCTATTGAATATCATTGAATATCTATTTTGTGAAAGGTTATTTGGGAAGGTATTATTTATAGAGAAAAGTGCGGCAGAAAAAGTGCGGAAGAAAATTTCAACAGAAAAATTTCCATAGAAAAATCGTAGCAGAAAAAGTGTGACAGAAAAATTGTGGAGAAAAAGTACGGAAGAAAAATCATGGTAGAAAAATCGCATCAAAAAAAGTGGGGTAGAAAAATCATAGCAACAACATGGTTGGGGTCTATTTATGAGAGATATGGCACATCTTGTTTGAGGTATGTTTTGTGAGCTAGGGTTTAGCTCTTGAGATGGTATTGGATGTTCAGTATTGCTGCATTTATCATATTTGTTGAGGGATACAGTTCATATTTTGTTGTTGGTATTTGGCATATGGGTATTGGTATTTTGGTTGTGATGTGTTGCTGAATTTGTTGGTTTAGCTTGAGGCTACATAACAGTGAGGTTGTGGCACATGGTTTGATGTAAGGGTTTATGGTATTTGGTTTATGGATAGCATGATGAATTGTTAGATAACTTTTGATGGTTATATTTGTGTATTTATTTGGTGTATGGTTGAGGTACATGTTGGGTACATGGTTGAGACAAGTAGTTGATGAGTTGGCACATACATGAGGTGTATAGTTGATGATGTTGGTACATCTTGATGAGTCAAGGTTGATGCATGGTTAATGCATCGCAGATGTTAGTTCAGGTTATTATTTCAGTTTGTTTGGTACAGGTTGTTACAGGTTATTGGTATAGGTTGATAGTGGCAGTGGTTGATTCAATGACAATGAGAGGTTGACAGTGGCAGTGGTTGATTTAGTGAAAGTGACAGGTTGAGAATGACAGTGGTTGATTCAGTGGTTGTCAGGGTGGTTGGATGAGGCAAGGACAGGTGGTTGTATCCACCTTCCGATTGTAGCCAGATAACATAAGGGGTTGTAGCCTCCTTTTGGTTGTATCCAGAGAATTGGGTTGTTGGAGATTCCCTGAGGTTGTAGTCTGAGAAACTAGGGAGTTGGAGCCTCCTTCCAGTTGTAGATGGAAAACAAAGGAAGTTGGTGCTTCCAATAAATTTAATTCTTAAAGACATATAAGAAAAAACATTTTGTGGTTTTCTCCCACTTTGGGTTTCCTCGTAAAACACCGGTGTACTATGTATGTGTGTGATTGCTCATTTGTTCATTGTTTATTTACTATGAAACTATTGGATGGTAATTCTACATTTATATAATACTTTCATTTTATGGTGAAAAAGGATTAAATTTCTCTATTACTGATTCAGCCCCCCTCTCAATAGTCCAATAGAGGAACATGATAAAGAAAATGAGGATCTTATGGAAGAAGATGATGGGAGAAATCAAGTTAATAATCCCATGGAAGAAGATAATGGGACAAACAAAATGATACAAGATTTTTTTGCTCAGTCGGATGAGGATGGGGAAAGTGATGGTATTTATGATGAACCTCTATTAGAAAAGGAAAATGAACTACTTTATGAAGGATTAAGAACAAATATTCTCTTCGCTACATTGTTTCTAGTGAATTTAAAGGTTATGAATAATTTGCCAAACACTTGTATGACACATATCCTAAGGTATGTAATATGTTTCATCCCATATACATAAATGTTGACTTTTTTCTATTTGTTTTTAGTGTTAATTAATGTGCAAAATAAGAATGCAATTGTTATGATTAATATTCTTTACATTAACTAGATATTTGTTATGTTGTATATTGTTAGGTGAATTTTTGTTACCATCATCAAATATTTTACCTCGCACATATCGAGATTTGCATGCCATTTTGAAAGACATTGGAATGCATTACCAAACTATAGATGCATGTCCTAATGATCATATTATATATTATGGAAAACATTCTTTGAAAACACAATTCCTGCAATGTCTTATCAGTAGATATCAAACCGATCAACTAACAAAAAGGGTTCCTTGAAAGGTTCTTCTTCATATTCCCATAATTCCAAATTTGTAGTGATTGTTCATGTGTGAAAGAATAACACAATTTATGGATTACCATGCACTTAACATAAGTGGATATGTTGTTCTTCGAATGCCTATCGATGGTTACACATTTACGAAAATTGAGAAAAAATGGGAAGATTTCAAAGATGAACCTTGTAATGCTATGCTTTCATTGGTAGCTGATGGTGTTAGTCCATTCAGAGATCTTAGGTCTATTTACTCAGTGTGACCTATTTTTTTTTATCAATAATAACATTTCTCCTTGGATGTCAATAAAGAGGGAGCACATAATGTTGAGAATGATTGTTCTAGGTATTTGTTTACATTAATTTTTTGAATGTAACATTTTAGTTTGTTTCGTTTTTTGCATAATATCTTTTATTTATTTATTTACTTATATATACATATCATGGTTATATTAATTATGTGTAATTTCAAACAATTAGGTAAGTACCAAGTTAAATATATGAATGTATATATCGAACCTCTTATCAACGAGATATTAAAGTTATGGGGTGGCATCACTATGTATGACATCTGTAAACCAATCGGGGAGAAGAAATTTAAATTCCATGGAATACTTTTATGGACAAATCATGATGTCATAGGGCTAACACATTTTTGTGGTATGTAGAATTCTATTTCTCTTTAATACTATATAATTTTTTAAAGATATCATGTTGCATGTTTAATTTTTAGATAATCTCATCATATAATTGACATTAATCCATTTGTTGCAGGTCTTCAAACAAAGGGTAAATTTGCATGTCCAATTTGTGGTCCTAAGATAAAGTATCATCATTCAAAAAGTTTAGGAAATGTGGTGTTTGATTAGTATAGGCACCTCCTCCCTAAGAACCATAGGTATCGTACTAGTGAAAAACATCTTTTCAATGGTAAAGAAGAGACTGGTTTAAAACCATGAAGAATGACACCTCACCTATGGAGGTTGGAATATAATAGAAATTGTCAAGGTACACAATTTATTTATGTATCGTATATGTAATGTTTTGAATTTTTATTTTAATCATTGAATTTATTTTACTGTATTTGATAATTATTTTTGTGATTTCTTTTATGCTTCATGAAGTCCACCATCATGAAGGTATTAATAATGGGCTTCCATGAGGAATGAAATGATATCCCACTCTATTCATGAGGTTTCCCTACTATGAGGAGCTAAAAATATCTCATTTGTTTGATACAATGCATATCAGGAAGAATGTGATAGAAAATTTATGGTGAATCATAGATGGTAGGAGGGATAAAGAAAAAAATTTCAAAATTTTCACTGACATTCAGGAAGCCAATCATGCAATGTGAAGTGTGATTCGATCAAATAGAGATGGACTAGACCAAAATAACCTTACATGGTTATTAACATAGCATCAAAGCAATGATGTAAAATAGGTCATTCAAAGAATTAAATTTCCCTCGGGCTTTGCTTCAAACATAAATAATATCTTAATGAAGGAAGGTGAATTTGGTTGGGTAAAAACACATGATTGGCATACCTTCATTAAGGTAATAATTTTGGTATACATATTTATATATATTGGCCTTATACATGTTTTAAGTTTTTTAATTTTTTTGTCTATTTTGGTCGAAACAAATAACGATTCATATTTTTTATTATAGTATGTTCTACCGCTATCTCTCTCAAACGAATTTGACAACAATTCCAACCAAGTTATATATGATCTTGGAAAATACATGAGGTAAGTAGTTGTGATTTATATGCAAAATGTTCTTTCAATTTGTTGTTGTACTTAATGACATGTCTTTTACTTTTAATGTAAGATATTATATTATGTTATGTTGAAACATGTTATTTTCTTGTGTCATGATCTCATGTAGATGGTTTTCATTGAAAGAAATCCATGAAGATGATATAAAGTATTGGAAAATAGAAATTGCTCGGCTAATGTGTGAAATGAAAAAGTATATACCTCCAACATTTTTCAATGCACAAGAACACTACCTCATACACCAAGTTGAGGAGATTGAAATTTTTGGACATGTACACACAAGGTCAATGTGGATGGTGGAAAGGCACTTGAAATCATTGAAGGTTTTGGTTAGACAAAGAGCAAATCCCGAAGGTTATATGGTGTAGGGATATATGGTATATCAATCCATGGTGTATATTAGTCAGTATCTTCCTAAATTAGCAGTGCCAACTATGCATGTAGTGGATTGCATTTGGGATGTGAACTCCATCAAAAAAATTGAAGATCAGGAGCACCTGTTGGGGAAAGTTAGAATGAAAAAAACGAGGTAATATATTGATAATTGTGGAGATTTTTATTAATACATATAAATGTTCATTTTATTTTGTATATGATCATACTCATTAATATATTAATATATGTTATTTCATAAATTATTAATATTTACCATGGACATTATAACTAATATTTAATATTGGTGAATTATGATTTTTTGATTCAGTTTCTCAAGATTGGGATGCATTGCATTTATACATTGCAAACAATCTTGACTGGATGAATGTATGGATTGAAAGATGTAAACAACATTATGGAGGTGGGTTATCATGGAAAAGACTGTTTGAATTGGTTATATAAGCTCATCGTAACAGAGATGCCAATATTACGCAAAATGAAATTCATTTAGCATATGGTTTGAAAGATGGACATGCAAGCAAATTCACCCATTTTATTTAATTATTTTATATTATATTAATGTGACTACATGTGTACTTATATATTTTTCAGATACTTTCCAAGTTATATAAATATGTTAATTTATTAATTGACAATGCATCTTTTACACATATGACATATTGCAGTTGAAACACCACAAGGCTATGTGGTGAAATGGTCGAAAATTTTGCATCAAACAATTGGATGAAACCAAGAAAAAATATTATAGTGGGATAACTACAGTATTCCAGGTCACTAATGTTTCCTCTAGGAGTGACAGACATTCTTGAGAATCTGAAAATAGATAATATGGATATTTGAATGATATACTTGAGTGTGACTTTAATTCCTTCAAATTAGTTTTGTTCGACGTCAAATGGTATAGGTTACGAATGCTTGAACGCGTTAGGGAAATAAATGTTATTCAACATGCTAACGAATTTATGATGATTAAAACAATGGTGTTTGAAAGAGGACATGATTGCTATGTTTTTCCAAGCCAATTTGAACAGGTCGTTTACTCAAATGTTCCAATTGAGATGGATTGGTCATTTGTTGTTAGATACAATCCAACAGGAAGGCCAGTTAAATATACTCATGTACAGGAAGAAGATTATATTGAAGAAGAAGATGATTCGCTAGATCAAACAGAGTCGGAAGATCATGCAGGGTCGACAGACGAAGAATACAAAGAAGATCATGATCTAGGCATAAGAGACAATGCAGTTCTTGATGATGATGTAGATGAAAATATGCTTGAAATGACATTGATGATGATGATGATATCGTCAATCCTTTCAACATCATTTATGAACCGAATGATGATACAGATGTCGAGTTCGATGAAGAAGAAGATACAGAATAAGGATGATTATATAGATGTTGAGTTGGATTAGGTACATGACTATATATTTTAATTTGTATGAATTATTCTCTTAAAATAATTTACTTATGTCATGGGTTAATTACATGTTTTTAATTTTTATGTGATGTTTTTATATCCTATGTTACATGTTGTTTAATTATTATGTGAAACCTAAAAATAGTCACCAATATACTAAAGTACGTGATAAACTAACAATATCATTTACAAACACATAATTTCATTTACCTTCAGTAATTTCTATTTTTGTAGTTTCTATGCATGAATCTTACTAGGTTGCTTTCGATTATTTTCTATTTTTTAGATTGGGCATTGGGGAATTACTAGTGATGTGAGGGGGAGGGGAGGGGCCATATGAGTTTCCACCTTCACATGGTTGGACTTGTTCAGTAGAGTATACATTATTCTTGAAACAAAGAGAAGCTCATTCATTTTTATACCATCATGATCATAGATAGACTATTCACATTCCTTAATGATATGGGAGGGTTTCTTGACTCAAATTTGACTCACACACCCACTTGTTTCCAACATCAATTTGACTCCCAAAGACAAATGTTATGGCCTAATTTTCCCGAACTATGAATGGGTTAGGACTAGAGTCAATCTCAACAAGGTCTTCTTTCCCCGCTAATTCTTCCAAGCTCATTCCCTTGGATGTGGTTTCTCTAGAATATAGTAGCTAGGGACAGTGGGGAATCTCGTTAATGATCCATTCATGCATGTCACTAATTATATGATGAGTCATCTGGATACCTTAATAGAGTCATAGTTACTCTTGTCGTTTACCCGCGCTTGGTTGAATTTCTTCACTTTGACATGTAGAGCAATGGGAATAAATCACATTGTGTCTTTAGAAGGGTTATGGGTTATGGGTCAATGATTTAGAAGGTTAGGGGGTGTAGATTCAAGGTATAGGTTAGGTGACTATTAACACATTAACCCCTATCATAAAATATATTAATTATAATATATTAATATTATATATTATATAATAAAATATATAATATATTTATTATTATAATATACATCAATTATATAATATATAAATTATATATAGTTATAATATATATTATATATAATTGTAATATATATTAATTATATATAATAGTACAAACCAAAAATAAAAAAAATTACATTTCAAACATGTTACATTCAAAACCTGCATGCGTGTGAGGAGAGAAAACCATGAGGAGACCGCACAAGGGGATCCGATTAGGAGAGTCGAGGAGAGAAAAAGAGGGGAGCCAAGGAGAGATGAGAATATCACACCATGAGGAGAGCCTAGGATATCACACCGTGAGTAGCTTCCCAAACCCTTAGATCTTCACGAGGGAACACCAGAGAAGGATATCTAGGGCATGGCGTCAGAGGAGACATAAGTCACAGAGGGTGGAGGAGATCAAGATAGAAGGAAAACTGTGAGAATTCTTGAGAATGGTGAGTGGATGTTACCATCATTCACTTTTCATTATTGTCCAAATTGATTTGGAAAACCTTCACATTGTAAATAAACACAATGAATCGAGTTGATGATGTTTGCTCACCTGTGTTTGGGAGGGTGGTTGTTAGCATGCATAATGGCCAAGAACATTGATAATTCTTCCATCATGTTAATTCATTTAGGAAGGATATAATTCACCAAGAATATAAACCCCCTTAAGAATTCCATTTTGATCAATCTGAAGAAGGTCATCAATCCTTCTTTTCCAAAATGATTTTTTTGCATTGAGATCCAACTTTTAAAAATATGGATCACACCAACCTAATTTTCTTACGGGAGAAGGAAGACAACAACAGTAGAGAGAAATATTATCATTGGGAAAGCCAAGGAAATGTAGGGATGAGGAGGTCATATCAGTGTCTTGTTGATTATTTGGGTTGGTTGTCATTGATGTCAACCCTTGAAGAAAGTCCGGTAGCAAAAATATTTGGGTAGTGGACCCAAGTTTGTTTGATGGATAATGGTATGAGTTTTGATATGTTTGCAAGTAAGACTATTCTATATGGATATTAAATGTCATGCCATGAGTTTTGATATGTTTGTAGGTAAGACTATTCTATATGGATATTAAATGTCATGCCATTTTTGGTGGTATGTGGAACGTCACATAACTCCTTAGGGCTAGAGAGTTATGGCCATGTGAAGTTGGAGAACCCTCTTGAGTCATCTAGAAGCCCCAAAAGGTCAAAGTAGTCAAAGTGTTTGCAAAGAAGAAATTATTTAAATAATAAAGTGAAGTGATGAGTGTACTATAAGTCAAAGAGTATGGAAAATAAATTATGTAAATAATAAAGTTAATGGAGAACTTACTAATTATTGAAAGTGGTTAAGTTAAGTGGACAAGTGGTTATAAGTGGGTTAACCCTAAAATAAGGAAAGTGGGTTAAGATGGTTAGAAGGTAACCCATTAAGGATGCTACATGAAATTATAAATAAGAGGCAAGGCTCTCTCATTTAATCACATGCAATACCACTATGCCGAACCCAATTGTAAATATAAATACAAATGTACGTGAGCTGGTGAGTTGTTTGACATCATTTTTGTATTCACCTTTCATGGCATAGTGTCCACATGTATCGCACAGTAAAATGATGAAGTGTGCACATTCCAAGATACCACATGCAAAAACTTAAGTGCGTGCGATTTTGAGGCCAAGGAGTCTTAGTGTAGATGTTGTGTTTTATAGGCTAGTGAGCCTATTATTATAAGCTAGGAGGCTTATGTTTTGTATTAGGCCAGAGAGCCTAGATGCTAAAGGCTAGTGTGCCTTTTTTTTGTATATGTCTTATCATTAATATAAAATACATTGTTGCACAGAGACCGACTATGATAAAAGAGTATGGGGGACTAAACTCCACTAGTTAGGGAAATGAGGGGTCTAAAAGTTAAGGAAAAGGGGCTAAGATAGGGAGCTATGCCAAAAAAGAATATTATATTAATATTCCTTAAAGTATAAAGTATGGATAATTATTTTATCCTAAGTTATACTGATGGGGACAAGTGGGACAAAGTAGCTCCCAACATGAAAAGTGTCAAGTTGGGAACATGCATACATATAGTTTGGAATTAGTTCATTTTGGGGGACATTCATCCATTCATGCAATCATTCAGTCATCCATTCATCCATTCCATGATCTTTCACTCACTCACTCAGTTTTCCTTCATACCTTCCTGTCACAATATCTGAACCTGTATCCATACCCATACCTATTTGTGTACCAGGTTACCTTGGGAGTTGGACTGAAGAAGTGGGTTGTCAGGACTATGGGATATTGAAGAGGCGAGTTTTCAGGTCCATGAGCAATATCTCAATGTGAGATAATTGCTACTAATTTATTTCCAAAGGTGCTAAACTGTAGCTACGGGGCTCTGAGACTTCCTGTCCGGCCTGTTGCTAAATTTCAGAAAGGAAGTGGGGTAGCCGAAGGAATTTTGAGCAGAGACAGTGAACACTTCCTGGGGTGGGATAGGCATGTGGGGAATGAGGGACTATAGGCTGTTAGTTTGAGCTGGCACATGTGATAGAGTTTTTCCCATTATCTATGATACATCATCCTGGTTAGGAATCCCTTTACCTGGGTGGAGTTTAGTCCCATCTCGGGGGTGACCCACTATTGAGAGTGATGAGTAGTGTGGTCTAAGGTTGGGAAGATTGTGGAATGTTTGTACACAGTTGGTGATATTATTACCAAGATAAGTGTCAATTGTGTGTTAATTTATATGATGCATTATTATTTATTTGTTATATTTATGGGTATTTCCCATATATGTTGCATGTATATGTTTACTGCTATTTCAATATGAATCTGTGCATTTACATAATGTATTTGTCTATTTAAGTTTTATATATAAAGTTCCACAATATTTCTGTGTGTATATGTTTTAATTGCATGTAGTTAAAAAAATTTATGTGGCATAACTTATATGTCTTAGATTTACATGAGGAAGCACCATAAGAGGGCAGTTCAATCAGGGGGATCAACCCCGAATGGAAAGATAACTTTGCCATTGATGATAAAGGGGGAGAGCTTTAAGGACAAAGGAGGAGGACAGAGCCATGGTTCTAGGGGAAGCATGACTGACATGATTTTAGGATTACATCAGAGTGTTTCCATTGATGCCAAAGGGGGAGATTGTTGATTAAGGTTGGTTTTCATTGATGTCAACCCTTGAAGAAGGCCTTGTAGCACACAGATTGGGTAATGGACCCAATATTGTTTTATGTAAAGATGACTCATTATTGTCTTGTCATGGTTGATAATAATTATAAATGGATGAAATCCAAAGTGGTCCCCTTATGGTGAAATCCCTCATGGGAAGACACTTTGCCGATTGAGTTATCCTAGAAGTATGGTTAGAGAACCCATGCTTATTTGTGGAATAATGAGATTAACGCCAGTGAATTTGTCAGTAAAACTATCCTATATGGATAGTGATTGTCATGAAATCTCCGGTGGTATGTGGAACATCACATAACTCCTCACGGTTAGAGATTTATGGCCATGAGAAGTTGGAGAACCTAGGTTTGGGTAATGGACCCAAGTTTGTTTGATGGATAACAATATGAGTTTTGATATATTTTCAGCTAATACTATTCTATATGGATATTACTATCATTCTATTTCTGGTGGTATGTGGAATGTCACATAACCCCTCACGGTTTGAGAGTTATGGCCTTATGAAGTTGAAGGACCCTGATATGTCATCTAGAAGCCCCAAAAGGTCAAAGTAGTCAAAGTGATTTAAGAGATTTTAAAAGGTAAATAATAAAGTGAAGTGATGAATGTACTATAATTCAAAGTGAATACAAAATAAATTAATTCAATAATAAATTTAATGGAGAAATTAGAAGTGGGTTAACCCTAAAATAAGGAAAGTGGGCAAAGTGACCTAGAAGATGTTTTTAAGGAAGCTACTTGGAGAGTATAAATAAGAGGCAAGACTCTCTCATTTAAGACACACTTGAGAATATTGAATACCTATAGATGTATGAGGTAACCAAATTATGTATAAACCTAATTTCTGAGGAAAGTGAAGAAAAGAATGACGAAATGCAAGGAAGGATAAATTTCTTTGATGATGCTTTCTAAGGTATGTTGTTTTCAGGTCATCTCACCATTTTCGCAATAATGTTTTTTCTAGAATGATTTAGACTATGAAATTCATATTCCATTGAGGAAACATATCCAAGTATCTATGGTAAAAAATTCAACTTGTGTGTCGTTGTATTTTTGGAGTTACACTCCGTGGAAAATAGGGTTTGTGGCTAGTCCCGAAACTAGTCAAAAAAAGGTGTTTTGGGTAAAAACGTCATAACTTCTTCATAACAGATCCAAATTCAGTAAGACAAAAAAATTTGGTTAGAGTACACTCTGTAGTATGTTTTGTAATAGTTTCAAATAAATTCAAAAAATATTATGTGCAGGGAATTCTCTACAAGGTCGCTCTCTAGAATAATCTAGAATTCAGCAAGGTGTGCCAATTTTGCCATAAATCCTTTTATGAAAGGTTCCATGTAGTGAAACCTGGAGGAATGGAATAAAAAAAACTGAAGAACATTGTTTATCATTTTTAGATCTTTATTCATTACAGGTACAAAGTTATGATTATTTCAAGTTAGGTTTGTTGACTAATCCAAAACTAGTCTTGTGAGACTAAAGAAATGTTTGATGAAAATGCTATTCTCTTGTTGTTACAGTTAAGGAAGGTTTGTAGGTATGTGATCATATACACTAGGTCTATCACAGAGTTACAAGTCATATTTGGATGATGGAATTTATGAGGGCTTCTGGTTGAGGTACAAGTTGGGTACATGGTTGAGACAAGTAGTTGATGAGTTGACACATACATGAGGTGTATAGTTGATGATGTTGATACATATTGATGATTCATAGTTGATGAGTACTTGACACATGATTGGTATATACTTGGTACATGGTTGTTTTCACTTGTTTATGGTATAGGTTGATTACAGATTGTTTGGTATAGGTTGGTGCATGGTTGATGCACTTGTTTATGGTACAAGTTGATTACAGGTTGAGATACAGGTTCACGCATGGTTCAGGTTTATTGGTACATTTTTACAGCAGTATATCTCATAGTGATAGTGTGACATTGGTTCCATGATTCTACTTCTACTTCAGGGCGGTTGGACAGGGCAAGGACAGGTGGTTGTAGCCATCTTTCAGTTGTAGTCAGAGAACATAGGGGGTTTTGGCCTCCTTCTTGTTGTAGCCAAAGAATTGGGAAGTTGGAGCTTCCCTCAGGTTGTAGCCTGGGAAACCAGGGTGTTGGAGCCTCCTTCCAGTTTCATCTAGAAAACAAACGAAGTTGGTTCTTCCAATGAATGTAATTCTTCAAGACATATAAGATAAAGCATTCTGTGGTTTTCTCCCGATTTTGGTTTCCACGTAAAACATTGGTGTACTGTGTATGTGTGTGATTGTTCATCTCTTATTGCTCATTATTGGATAATAATTCTACATTGATACAACACTTGGATTATTTGGAGAAAAAGTATTATAATTACACTATTACCGATTCACCCCCCCTCTCAGTAATCTAACAATTCGTATTAGAGCAGGTTCCTTCAGAAATCAGTTTAACCACTGAAAGGTAGTTCATGGAGAGTACCAACTCATATAAAAATGGAATACCACACTTTGATGGACAAAAGTATGCTTTTTCGAGCATAAGGATGAAGAAATATATACAATCACAGGGGTTTGAAATTTGGCAATCAATTGTAGATGGATACACAGTACCAACAGTTCCACCAACAAATGACAAAGCAGTGAAACTTGGTCAGAATAATTCCAAATCTACAATTGAACTTTTGAAAGGTCTTAGTGAAATATTATTCACCAAAGTTGCACATTGTATATCTGCTAAAGAGATTTGGGACAAGCTTCGAAATATTTATGAAGGAGATACAAAAGTCAAAGCAAAAAAACTTCAAACTTACAGAGGTCAGTTCGAACAACTAAAAATGAAGGAAGATGAGAACATTGCAGCCTACTTGTTGAGAGTTGACGAAACAGTGAATGCAATCATAGGATTGGGAGAATAAATCGAAGAATCTGTAATTGTTCAAAAGGTACTAAGATCTCTTTTTATGAGATTCAACCCTAAGATATCATCACTAGAAGAAAGATTGGATCTGAACTCAATAAGCATGGATGAACTGCATGGAATCTTCACAGCATATGAAATGAGAATTGAACAGGAAAATCTAGATGTAAAAGAAGCATCCTTCAAATCATCCAAAAGATCAAAGTAGAAGAAAAAGGAACAAGAAGAAGATAACATCAACAACAACATCTCAGAAGATGATGAAGAAGTGGCCAACTTCGTCAAAATATTGAGCAAGGGAACCAATGGTAGGTATAGAGGTAAGCTTCCTTTAATTTGTTTTAATTGTGATGGTATTGGTCATTTTTCTAACAAATGTCCTCATAAGAAAAAGATAAATGATGAAGGTTACTCAAAAGGAAAACATACATATAAAGGAAAAAGAACTACAAAGAAAGATTTTAGGAAAAGCTTATGCATCAAAGAAGACATCTCATCATTAGATGAAGATGAAATCATTGACAGTGAGACATGAAGAGTTCTATTCATGGCAGTAAAAGATTGTGACAAAGAAGACTCTGAAGAAGAATATGAGGAAGCCTAAGAAGGATATGAAGAAGTCAAAGATGAAATTGAAGAGGCAAAATTTGACTATCGAGAAGAATTAATGTGTCCCATAGAAGTTATCAGAAGAGAAAAGAAGAAAAAAATGAAACTAGAAGCAAAACTAGACAAGAAAAAGGACACTCGAGAACTAGAACAAATGATCATAAAATTGAAGGTTCAAATAGAAGAAGATAAAAGAATTGAAGAAGCACTCAAAGAACAACTAGAAGAAAAGGACAAGATCATTGGAAACTTGGAAGCAGAGATTGTCACACTAAGAAAGGATATTCAAAAGAAAAATATGCAGAATAGCTCAAAATTTATAGATGAAATTATCAGCAGTCAAAAATCTCATCTTGACAAGTATGGACTTGGATACAATTAGACAAAAAAGGGATGAAGCTCCAAAACAACAAAGCAAGAAAAAAATCCAAAAACCTATGCAGAAACAATCAAAGGAAGATAGGAAGATCACAAGGAATATTACAGGGACACTCCTCCACTGAGAAGATTCAGATTTCAGAATCAACAAAAAATAGATATGCCTCAAGAAGAAGAAGGATTCATAAGAGAACCTTCTTTCAGAAGATCTTCAACTCCCAGGTATCAAACTATATTTTTTGGTTTATGTTATGCATGCAATAATTTTGGACATAAATTCATGAACTGCAGAGCTAACAACATGAACAATAACAACTTTGAGAGTCATACACAAATTTGTTACTCAAGAAGACCTAGTGAAACACAAAGAAGAAGTTACAACAGGTTTGAATCTTTGAGCACTGAAGTGGAATGTTACAAATGTAACAATTTTGGACACGTGGCCAAAAATTGTAGAATGACAGTCCCTCCTAAAGAACCTCAACATAATAACAATAGTCACAGACAAGAACCTCAGAAAACGACATGGAAAAGAAAGAAAGATCAATATAGCGATGAATAATGCACAATCGCTCTACAAGATAAGCAGAAGAAACATGTTTGGTATGTTGACAATGGGTGTTCAAAACATATGAAAAGTGATAAAGAAAAAATTCTTACATTGCGAAAGGAAAGAAATGGACCAGTCTCCTTCGAAAATGATAATTCAGCCAAAATCATTTGAGAAGGAATAGTCCGGATTGGGAACAAGAATAAAAAGGCACAAAATGTTCTACTGGTAGAAGATATGAAACATAATCTTCTAAGTGTGAGTCAAATGTGTGACCAAGGTCATAAAGTTACTTTCGATTCACAAAAGTGTGAGATAAGAAGAGAAGGTTCAGGGAAATTGGTTGGTACCGCTACAAGAACTTCAAACAACATATATGTGTTAAGTGAAATTGGAAATGAAAAGTGTTGTCTAGGAAAGGAAGATGAAATTTGGCTATGGAACAAAAGAATGGGTCACATTCATTTTGATAACCTTGACAAAGTCAGGAAAAGAGAAGCAATCAGAGAAATTCCCTAGATCATGAAACCAACCAACACTTTATGCAAGCATTGTCAACAAGGAAAGCAAACAAAGATCAGGTTCAAATCAAAGGAATATTCAACAACAAGACCACTAGAAATTGTTCATATTGATCTAGTTGGACCAACTACAACAAAGGGCTTAAAATGTGAGAGATACTTTATGTTATTAGTTGATGATTATACAAGAATTAATGCAGTTTGTTTTCTCAAGAACAAGTCAGAAGATTTTGAAAACTTCAAGATCTACAAGGAAATGGTTGAAAATGAGATGGATTCAAGAATAAAATGCTTGATATCTGATAATGGAGGAGAGTTCACTTCAAAGGAATTTATGGACTACTGCAGCAGTCATGGAATAAAAAGGCAATTCTCCATTTCTAGGACACCTCAACAGAATGGAGTTGTTGAAAGAAAGAACATGATAGTATAGGAAATGGCTCGAACAATGCTAATGGATTCCAAATTGACAAATATATTTTGGACATGGGAAGTGCATACAACAGTTCACATTCAAAATAGATTAATTCTCAGAAACAACACTGATAAAACTCCCTACGAGCTATGGAAAGGAAGACCAACAAATGTGAAGCACTTCAGAGCTTTTGGAAGCAAATGCTACATCAAAAGAGAAGATGGCAGAATGGGAAAGTTTGACTCTCGTGTGGAAAAGGTAGTACTTGTTGGTTACTTAAGTACAAGTAAAGAATACAAGTGTTAAAATCTAATATTGAACAAAGTTGTGGAAAGCATCAATGTAACAATTGATGAAACAGGTAGACTAGAATCAAAGGAAGAAGAAAACAAATCAATGGAATGACTTTTCAAAGAAGAAGAAGCAGAAGATGAAGTAGAAGAGGAAGATGAAGAGAATCTGATAGAAAAAGAATATTAAGTTCAACAAGTATCTCCAAAGACACCTAGCAAATGAGTACAGAAGACTCATCCTTCATATCAGATTATTGGAAACAAAGATGCAGGAGTTGAGATTAGAAGAAAAATCCGTTCACTAGAACAAACACACCTAGCACTCTTATCTACAATTTAACCAAACTATTTTGAATAAACCAACAAGGATGAATTTTAGAATAAGGCAATGAATGAAGAATTGGATCAAATAGAGAAAAATGACACTTGGGAACTGGTTCCAAGACCAAAGAATAAGAATGTGATCGACACAAAATGGGTTTTTAGGAATAAATTAAATGAAGATGGAGAAGTTACAAGGAACAAAGCTAGATTGGTATGTAAAGGATATTCACAAATTGAAGGAATTGAATTTGAAGAGACATTTTCCCTAGTTGCCAAAATGGAAGCAATCCGGTTGCTTTTAGCCTATCCATGCTCCAAAAATGTTAAATTATATTAGATGGACGTAAAATCAACTTCTCTAAATGGGGAACTTGAAGAAGAGGTCTACATTGAACAACCAGAAGGATTTTAGTTGTCAGAGAATGCATATTATGTGTGTAAATTAAAGAAGACCTTGTATGGTCTAAAACAAGCTCCTAGAGCATGGTACTCTAGACTCGATAAGTATCTGCAACATGTAGGGTTCAGGAAAGGAAGTGTAGACAAAAAACTCTACGTCAAGGTAAGTGAAGGTAATATTTTATTAATTGAAGTCTATGTTGATGATATTATTTTTGGTAGTGATGATGACAGGTTAAGCCAGAAATGTGAAAAAGATATGCAGAATAAATTTGAAATGTCGTTACTTGGAGAACTATCCTTCTTTTTTGGACTTCAGATACGTCAAAGAAATCAAGGAATCTTTATTTCTCAAACCAAGTATATCAAAGAAATGCTAAAGAGGTTTGGAATGGAAGATTGCAAACCATTTATCACTCCCATGAAAACTAGTTTCAAGTTGAGCAAAGAAGATGATTCGAAGTCTACATATCTTAGGAAATATAGGTTAATGATTGGTAGCCTACTATATGTGACAACATCCAAACCAGATGTAATGTAGGAAGCTAGACAAGTGGTATGATTTCAAGAAGCACCAAAGGAATCACATGTGTTAGCAGTGAAGAGGATTTTTAGATATCTCAAAAGAACAAAAGAGTTTGGATTATGGTATCCAAAAGGAAAGGATCTATCACTTATTGCCTACACAGATGTAGATTGGGCAGGTTGTATTGATTTCCAACAAAGCACCAGTGGAGAAGCGTTCTACTTGGGTCAGTGTTTAGTATCATGGCTAAGCAAGAAAAAATCATCAATATCTTTATCTACAGTCGAGGCATAGTATATTGCAACAACATCATGTTGTACACAGGTTCTTTATATGAAATAAACTTTGATAGATATACAGGTTGAGTATGACGAGCCCATTCCAATCTATTGTGATAATACAGGCACCATCAGTATCTCGAAGAACCCGGTGATGCATTCCAAGACGAAGCATATTCCAATAAAGTATCACTTTATATGGGAGCAGGTTGCAGAAAATAAAATTAGAGTTGAGTATGTGAGCACAAAAGAACAAGTGGCAGACATCTTTACAAAACCACTTCCACGGGAATCCTTTGAATATATTTTCCAGAGACTTGGAGTTATTTCTACTCCAAAATGAATTCCATTTTAATGTTTATCTTATATGTCTTAGATTTACACGAGGAATCACCATAAGAGGACAATTTAGTCAAGGGGAGCAACCCCATATGGAAAGATACGTTTGACATTGATGACAAAGGGGGAGAGATTTATCATATGCAGAGAACAAAGGAAAAGGACAGAGGCATGGTTCCAGGGGGGGGATGAGTGATATGATTTCAGTATTGCATCAGAGTGTTTCCATCAATGCCAAATGGGGAGATTGTTGATTAAGGTTGGTTGTCATTGATGTCAACCATTGAAGAAAGCCCCGTAGCACAAAGGTTGGGTAATGGACCCAATATTGTTTGATGTAAAGATAACTCGTTATTTTCTTGTCATGGTTGATAATAATTATAAATGGATGAACTCCAAATATGTCCCCTTATGGTGAAATCCCTCACGGGAAGATGCTTTGTAGATTGAGTTATCCTAGAAGTATGGTTAGAGAACCCATGATTATTTGTGGAATAATGAGATGAATGCCAGTGAATTTGTTAGTAAAACTATCCTATAAGGATAGTTCTTTTCATGTCATTTCTGGTGGTATGTGGAATGTCACATAACTCCTCACGGTAAGAGCATTATGGCCATGAGAATTTGGAGAACCCAGGTTTGGGTAATGGACCCAAGTTTGTTTGATGGATAATGGTATGATTTTTGATATATTTTCAGGTAATACTATTCTATATGGATATTACTGTTATTCCATTTCTGGTGGTATGTGGAATGTCACATAACTCGTCATGGTTTGAGAGTTATGGCCTTGCGAAGTTGGAGGACCCTGATTTGTCATCTAGAAGCCCCAAAAGGTTGAAGTAGTCAAAGTGGTTTAAGAGATTTTAAAAGGTAAATAATAAAGTGAAGTGATGAGTGTACTATAATTCAAAGTGAATACAAAATAAATTAATTCAATAATAAATTTAATGGAAAAATTAGAAGTGGGTTAACCCTAAAATAAGGAAAGTGGGCAAAGTGTCCTAGAAGATGTTTTTAAGGAAGCTACTTAGAGAGTATAAATAAGAGGAAAGGATCTCTCATTTAAGACAAACTTGAGAATATTTAATACATATAGGTTTTTGAGGTAAACAAAGTATATCTAAGACGAATTTTTGAGGAAAGTGAAGAAAAGAAGGATGAAATTCAAGGAAGGATAAATTGTTTTGATGATGCTTTCTAAGGTATGTTTTTTTTAGGTCATCTCACCAGTTTCGAAATAATGTTTGTTCTATAATGATTCAAGCCATGAAATTGCTATTCCATTGAGGAAACATATCCAAGTATCTATGGTAAAACATTTAGTTTGTGGGTCATTGTATTTTTGGAGTTACACTCCGTGGAAAATAGGGTTTTTGGCTAGTCCTGAAACTAGTCAAAAACATGTGTTTCGGGTAAAAACATCATAAATTATTCATAACAGATCCAAATTTAGTAATACAAAATGTGTTGGTTATATTACAATTTGTAGTATGTTGTGTAACAGTTTCAGATCAATTCAAAAAATATTTCGTGCAGGGAATGCTCTACAAGGTCACTCTCTAGAATAAGCCATAATTCAATAAGGTGTGGCATTTTTTCTATAACTCCTTTTATGAGAGGTTACAAGTAGTGAAACCTAGAGGAATTGCATAAAATAAATTGAATAACATTGTGTATGTGTTTCATATATTTATTCATTAGAGGTATAAAGTTATGATTATTTCAAGTTAGGGTTGTTGACTAATCCAAAACTAGTGTTGTGAGACTAAAGAAATGTTTGATGAAAATACTAGTCTCTTGTTGTTAAAGTTAAGGAAGGTTTGTAGGCATGTGATCATATACAATGGGTCTATTAAAGAGTTACAAATCATATTTGGATGATGAAATTGATGAGGGCTTCTAGTTGAGGTACAATTTGGGTACATGGTTGAGACAAGTAGTTGATGAGTTGGCACATACATGAGGTGTAAATTTGATGATGTTGGTACATATTGATGAGTCATAGTTGATGAGTACTTGAAACATGATTGGTACATACTTAGTACATGGTTGGTTGCACTTGTTTATGGTATAGGTTGATTACATATTATTTGGTATAGGTTGGTGCATGGTTGATGCACTTGTTTATGGTATAGGTTGATTACGGGTTGAGGTACAGGTTGATGAATGGTTTAGGTTTATTGGTACATGTTTACAATGGTATATCTCATAGTGATAGTGTGTCAGTGGTTCCATGATTCTACTTCTACTTTCGGGCGGTTGGACGGGGCAAGGACAGGTGGTTGTAGCTAGCTTTCAGTTGTAGCCGAAGAACATAGGGGGTTGTAGCCTCCTTTTGGTTGTATCCAAAGAATTGGGGATTTGGAGCTTCCCTCAGGTTGTAGCCTGAGAAAATAGGGGGTTGGAGCCTCCTTCCATTTTTAGCTAGAAAACAAAGGAAGTTGGTGCTTCCAATGAATGTAATTCTTCAAGACATATAAGATAAATCGTTCTGTGGTTTTATCCCGATTTGGGTTTCCACGTAAAACATTGGTGTACTGTGTATGCATGTTATTTTTCATTTCTTATTGCTCATTATTGATAATAATTCTACATTGATATAACACGTGGATTATTTGGAGAAAAAGGAGTATAATTACGCTATTACTCAATCACCCCCACTCTCAGTAATCCAACAAGTTGGATGTTGGGTATGTTACAGTATGTTGAGCAGAGAATGAAAGTGTTTTCTGGAGTAGCATGGCCCGACCTGGGTGGTTGGGGATGTTACATCACACTTGAACATATTGAATATCTATTGTTGTGTAAGGCTTATTGCAAGTACTCCTCGATACATCTGAAGTTGTGAAATTCTGAGGTTGCACGAAGGGTTGACAGTGAAAGTTTCATAATTACAATGAATACTAAAAAAACCTAATTTCTGAGGTGTACACGGGCTGACAGTGTATTAGGGTGCATACATACACAAGCTGGTAGTGTATTAGGGCGTGTACATGAGGGTAAATCCATAGAAACTTGAGAATATGAATATGTTGAGGTTCTAAATTTCGAGATCAAGATCCGAGGAAGGTCTATAGTGATCAGATACATCACATCTATCCACTGGTTCAAAAGGTATGTCTTATTTCTATGAGTAGTTGGATTTTGATGTATGCTTGATAAATGGTTATGGAGATTTGAGGATTCTCCCTAGAGAGACTAGTGGCTGCATGGGATCATTTGTATAAGTCATATATAGAGAAATACAGTGCTGGTATAATCAATATTTATCATTGATACTTCTTGTTAGATTTGAAACACATCTTGTATTTCTTGGTATATGGCTAAGGGTTTTTATGGTACATGGTTGAGAGCTTGTATTTTTGAAGTGGTTGATGTATTGAGAGGATAAATATTAGAAAGGGTTTGATGTCTAGATCATGTTAGGGTTATTATACTTGTTCATTATTACACACACTTATATGGAACATGACTAGAGAAAGATATAGATGCTTGAGTAAAGGATATGTATGAGGATGCATGCACAGAGTACAATTATAGTCTGGATACAGTGAAAGGTTGCAAATCTATGTGAAAGAAGTTGTAGAGGGTCAGAAGTTTTCACAAGAAAGAAAAACCTAGTTTTCAGAAGGCATACACAGGTTGCATAATAGATAGGTCACGTACATACGTGGGTTTCATAACACATAGGGCGCATACATATACATGCTGCAGAACTATAGGCCGTGTATCCCTAGTTTCAGAAATCATACGCATGCTACATAACATACATGACACGTACATACACGAGATGTTGTAAATATAGGGCACGCACATACCCATGTTGCATAACGACAGGTCATGTGTCTGTTTTATTTTGTTTGATACATGTTTAGTTCATGTACAGGTTGATTGCAGGGAAGTAGTACAGGTTGGTTGCAGATCATTGGTATAGGCTGGTACATTTTTGTAGTGCTATATCTCACAATGATAGTGTGACAGTGGTTCCATCATTCTACTTCTACATCAGGGCAGTTGGACGGGGCAAGGAGAGGTGGTTTTTGAAACCTTTCGGCTGTAGCCAGAGAACATAGGGGGTTGTATCCTCCTTCTGGTTGTAGCCAAAGAATTGGGGAGTTGGATCTTCCCTCAGGTTGTAGCCTGAGAAGCTAGGGGGTTGTAGCCTCCTTCCAGTTGCAGCTATAAAAAAAAGGAATTTGGCGCTTCCAATGAATGTACTTCTTAAAGACATACGAAATCTCATTTTGTGGTTTTCTCTCGCTTTGGGTTTCCACATAAAATCATTGGTCTACTGTGTATGTGTATGATTTCTCATTTGTTCATTGTTTATTTACTCTGCAACTATTGGATGATAATGCTACATTGATATAACACTTTCTTTTTGTGGTTAGAAAGTGATTGACTTTATCTATTACGAATTCACCCCCCCTCTCAGTAATCCAACAATTGGTATTAGAGTAGGTTCATTCATAAATCAGTTTAAGCATTGAAATATAGATCATGGAAAGCAACAACATGTATAAAAATGAAATACCATAGTTTTATGGAAAAAAGTATGCATTTTGGAGTAGAAGGATGAAGACATATATATAGGCACATGGATTTGAAATTTGGCAATCAGTTGTAGATGGATACAAAGAACCAACAGTTCCGCCGACAAATGAAAGAGAAATAAAATTCAGTCAAAATAATTCCAAAGCCATAAATGTGCTTATGAATGGTCTTTGTGAATCGATATACACCAAATTTATACATTACAAATCCGCTAAATACATCTGGGACAAGCTTAAAAATATTTATGAAGGAGATTAAAAAGTCAAAGTAGCAAAGCTTCAAATTTACAGAGGTCAGTTCAAACAACTAGGGATGAAGGAAGATGAGAATATTGTAGCTTACTTCTTACGAGTCAATGAAACAGTAAATGCAATCATATGATTGAGAGAAGAAGTTAAAGAATATCTAATTGTTCAAAAGGTACTAGGATCTGTTCCTATGAGATTTTATCCTAAGATATCAACACTAGAAGAAAGAGAAGATGTAGAATCAATAAGCATGGATAAACTACATGGAGTCTTCACATCATATGAAATGATAACTAAAAAGGAAAATCTAGATATAAAATAAGTATCTTTCAAAGCATCCAAAAGGTCAAAGAAAAAGGGAAAACAAAAGGAAAAAGAACATAGCAGCAACAGTGAAATCTCATAAGATGATGAAGAAGTGGCCAACTTTGTCAAAAGATTAAACAAGGGAAACAACGGTAGATATAAAGGTAAGCTTCCATTGATTTGTTTTAATTGTGATGGTATTGGTCATTTTGATAACAAATGTCCTCATAAGAAAAACAACAGGAATGATGAAGATTAATCAAATAGAAAACAAATGTATAAAGGAAAAAGAACCATAAAGAAAGATTTCATAAAAAGCTTATGCACCAAAGAAGACATCTCCTCATCGGATGAAGATA
This sequence comes from Picea glauca, assembly GCA_000966675.3. NCBI lineage: Eukaryota > Viridiplantae > Streptophyta > Pinopsida > Pinales > Pinaceae > Picea > Picea glauca. The sequence continues at coordinate 357,397 of JZKD02S1962871.1, forward strand.
AAGTCAATGACAGTGAGATAGAAAGAGTTCTATTCATGGAAGTAGAAAAATATGATAAAGAAGACACTGAAGAAGAATATGAAGAGGTATAAGTTGACTACCAAGAAGAATTGTTGACTGCCATATAATTTATAAGAAGAAAAACAAGAAGCTACAAGCAGAACAAGACAAGAAAGAAGACACTCAAGGCCTAGAACAAATGGTCACAAATTCGAAGGTTCAAATAGAAGAAGATAAGAGAATTGAAGAAGCACTCAAAGAACAACTAGAATAAAGAGACAAGATCATTGGAAATTTGGAAGCATAGATTGTCACATTAAGAAAGTATCTTCAAAAGAAAAACATGCATAACAACTCAAAAGTTTTGGATAACATTATCAACATCTAAAAGCCTCATCATGACAAGTCTGGACTTGTATACAATCAAATAGAAAAGGGATCAAGCTCCAAAACAATAGAACAAGAAACATATCCAAAAGGCTATGCAAAAACAATCAAAGGGGATAGGAAGACCTACATGGAAGATTACAAGGACATTCCTCCACCGAAAAGATTCATATTTCAGAATCAATGACTGAAAAAAACATATAGGCCTCAAGAAGAAGAAGGATTCATAAGAGCATCTCCTTTCAGAAGATATTCAACTCCCAGGTATCAAACTATCTTTCTTGGTTTATGTTATGAATGCAATAATTTTGGAGATAAAGATATGAATTGCAGAGATAACAGCAAGAACATAAACAACCTTGAAAGTAATACACAAAAGGGTTATCCAAGAAGGCCTAGTGAAACACAGAGAATAAGTTACAACATGTTTGAATCATTGAGCACTGAAGTGGAATTCTACAAGTGTAACAAATTTGGACACATAGCCAAATATTGTAGAATGACAGTCCCTCCTAGAGAACCACAACAAAACAACAACATAACAACAAGAGTCACAGACATGAACCTCAGAAGAGAACATGGATAAGAAAGTAGAATCAATATAGCAATGAATAATGCACACTCTCTCTACAAGATAAGTAGAAGAAACATGGTTGGTATGTTAACATTGGATGTTCAAAACACATTACAAGTGATAAAGATAGGTTTCTTACATTAAGAAAGTAAAGAGATGGACCAGTCTCCTTCAGAAATGATGATTTAGCTAAAATCATTCGAAAAGGCACAGTCATAATTGGAAACAAGAATACCAAGGAAGAAAATGTTCTACTAGTAGAAGATATGAAACATAATATTCTAAGTGTGAGTTAAACGTGTGACTAAGGTCATAAAGTTACTTTTGATTCACAAAAGTGTGAGATAAGAAAATAAGTTTCATGAAAATTAATTGCAACAACTGCAAGAACTTCAAGAAACATATATGTATTAAGTGAAATTGGAAATGAATAGTGTTGTCTAGGAAAGAAAGATGAAGGTTGGCTATGGAACAAAAGAATGGATCACATACACTTTGATAAACATTTCAACGTCATAAAAAATGAAGTAGTTAGAGAAATTCCCCAGATCATGAAACCAACCAACACCTTATGCAAGCATTGTCAACAAGGAAAGAAAACAAAGACCAGGTTCAAATCAAAGGAATATTCAATGACAGGACCACTAGAAATTGTGAATACGGATCTAGTTGGACCAACTACAACAAAGGGTTTAAATGGTGAGAAATATTGTATGTTATTAGTTGATGATTATATAAGAATGACTCCAATTTTCTTTCTCAGGAATAAGTCAGAAGCTTTTGAAAACTTCAAGGTCTACAAGGAAATGGTTGAAAATGAAATGGATTCAAACATCAAATGTTTGAGATCTGATAATGGAGGAGAGTTCACTTCAAAGGAATTTATGGACTACTTCAACATGCATGGAATAAAAAGCCAAATATTCGTTGCTAGGACACCTCAACATAATGGAGTTGTTGAAAGAAATAACATGATAGTACAAGAAATGGCTCGAACAATGCTAATGGATTCCAAATTGATAGATATTTTTTGGACAAATGTAGTGCACACAATAGTTCACATTCAAAATAGAGTAATGCTTAGAAACAATGTTGAAAAAAATCCCTACGAGCTATGGAAAGGAAGACCAACAAATGTGAAGCACTTCAGAGTATTTGGAAGAAAATGCTACATCAAAAGAGAAGATGACAGAATGAGAAATTTTGACTCTCGTGTGGACAAAGGAGCACTTGTTGGTTACTCAAGTACAAGGGAAGCATACAAGTGTTACAATCTGAGGTTGAAAAAGGTGGATGAGAATTAAAGGAAGAAGAAAATGAATCAATGGTACAACTTTACAAAGAATAAGCAGAAGATGAAGAAGAAATAGAAGCGGAAGATGAAGATGATTAGATAGAAGTAGGAGAGAAAGTTCAACAAGTGCTTCCAAAGACACATAGAAAACGAGTACAAAAGAATCATCCTTCATATCAAATTATCGGAAACAAAGTGCAAGATACCAGATATATAAAATATGCAGAAAATAAATGAAATGCTAGAAATGATAGAATAATAGTAAAATATCCAGCATAATCTTCACAATACACAGAAATGATATATGAAATAGCAACAGAAAGAACACTTTGATTCAGATACAAATGTTCACAGGCCTCTTCGAGGGGGCAACCTCCAGTCGAGCAACGCTATGTTACAATAATCTCCCAGGTAGGGTTTTCATACCCTCGACCCTTATTTATACTAAATATGTCTATTAAGAGAAGCATCTAGAGGAAGATCCTTCTAGAAGCGGAAGCTTCTATTAGGTCTTCTTACATC
>JZKD02S1962871.1:378775-402717 GCA_000966675.3 Picea glauca
CCCCCCTCTCAGTAATCCAACACGCGTACATACGCATGTTGCAGAACTACAGGTTGAATATCCCTAGTTTCATAATGTATATGCAAGCTTCATAACACACATGACATGTACATACACAAGTTTTTGTACAAATAACGCGTGTACATACACATGTTGTAGAACTACATGTCGTGTATTTGTTGTATTTTTTTTTATACATGTTCATTTTAGGTACAGGTTGATTGCAGGGAAGTAGTATAGGTTGGCTGCATAGTAGTGGTACAGTTTCAAGGTATATTTGTTCAATGGTATATCTCACAGTGATAGTGTGACAATGGTTCCATCATTCTACTTCTACATCAGGGTGGTTGGACGGGTGAAGGAGAAGTGGTTCTAGCCACCTTATGATTGTAGCCGAAGAACATAGGGGGTTGTAGCCTCTTTCTAGTTGTAGCCAAAAAATTGGGTTGTTGGAGCTTCCCTCAGGTTGTAGCCTAAGAATCTAGGGGGTTGGAGCCTCCTTCCAGTTGTAGCTAGAAAACAAAGGAATTTGGTTCTTCCAATGAGTGTAATTCTTAAAGACATATAAGAAAAATCATTCTATGGTTTTCTGCCACTTTGGGTTTCCACGTAAAACATTGGTGTACTGTGTATGTGTGTGATTGCTAATTTTTTCATTGTTTATTTACTCTACAACTATTAGATGATAATGATACAATGATATAACACTTTCTTTTTTTGGTTAGAAAACAATTGAATTTCTCTATTACTGATTCACCCCCCCCTCTTAGTAATCTAACATGTCTTTGGATTCAAGATCCTTTGTGCATAGAAATTTTGTTGAAGGGGATTACTCTTAGATATTTAACATAGTCATTCCCTCTATGTTTATTGAGATAAACATAGAGTTGTACCTTTCTTAATTTCACAATTGTGAGGTTATTGAAGCCTACAAGGGAGTTGAACGATTCAAGAGGAGAGGGGTTGTCTCAAATGAAGAGGAACATTCCTATTTCCCCCTTTTTGGATTTTGATCATGTAATAAGAAGGAATAGCCTCTTCAAGGATGTCCCTTAACTATGGATTAATACAAATACCATGGGAACTTGCCTAGTCATTGGAATGATTAAGAAAAACAATCATAGAAATAAAACATTATATGTAAAATAGAAATAAAGAGGAGTATATGTGAAATGTATCAGAATAAAATAAAATATTATTAAACTTCTTCAATATCCACAATTAACTCCAAGAAAACCCCCTCAAAGTTGGGCACTCCTCAATAAAGGTGTAAAGATGCTCAAAGTAGGGTTCAACAAAGTATTTTCTGCCACATGTTGCTCTCCTTTGAGGTGTTTCCTCAAACCATGCTTTTCTAACATGTTCCTTCCTTAAAATAATAATTCAAACCTAGATATAGTGGAGAAATCCTCTTTGTTTTCATACATAATCCTTGATCATGCCATACAATCATTTTATATTTCCTTATAAGGTGGAGCGTTCCTTCCAAGATGAAATTTAAACCATGTTCTTATGGTTTAGCTTTCATGTGTCCTCTCCTTAGCTAGGGCATTCCTCAAGCATGTGTGCTAAGCAATTATTATAACCCCTTTTACATGGGGTGCTCCTCATCTAATTTTTACTTTATCCTTATTTCATGGTTGGAAAGAGTCAAATTTTCCACTTGGTACCCCTTTTGAATTCATCAAGATGGGCACTCCCTCTAGACATTGATTAATTTCCTTTTGGGGGTTATGTGCAAGGGTTTTGGGTCCATGCTAATTCCTTTTAATCATTCTATTTGAATGGTGCCTTCTTTCTCTAACTAATTTCTTGGATTTGTACCTTGTTGATTCCATATTGACCTCTTCATATAAGAATTTGACACTAAGAGGACTCCCCATATTACCTTTCACAAGGATTCATTCTTGTAGACCCACTTCTTTGCTAGATCATCTGTATACATGACATGGGAGTATGCTTTGTAAGTAAAAATTCAACTTAAGATATGTTATATATACTGTAGGAAATAATGAAGAACAAGATACACCAGGAAATGATGGTTCCAATCCTACAATCCCTCCAACATCATTCTCTCATTTGTGTGATAGAAGGTATTATTTATTTGTGAAACTCCATTCCCTAAATTGTTTCTTTTTCTTTCTCTTCATCTGACTAGTCAACTTCCATTCTTCTTTGCTTATGTCAAAACAGTAAACTTTGAACTATAACATTTTTCCAATATGGTTAAGGGTTTCGATATTTGACCAACAACCTTTTGAATACAAAGTGGTAACCAACCTTATCCTAACTAACCTATATATTTTTTTCTTTCTCTCTTTAAAATAAATATTGGGGTCTTCAAGCGTTGTATCTATTTAATTTTTCCCCATTTAAAATTCTCTTCAATATTTTAGAACTCTATGCTGGTTAGTTTTCCAAGTTTGTAGTAAAGGTATGGAAGGTGTTTGTATTGTCCCATATTGTGATCCTTACCCCGGTGGAGCTGCAACCATTTGGTGTATTGGTCCCCATAGCTTTCCACATGGTAATATTCCTCATTGAGGGCATCCACAAAATCTCCCCTAAGTGTCTTCAAGCTCCAGGTGGAATTGTGTTCTTCCTCTCACCATTCTCTAGGAGAAACCCACCTAGAGATTCATAACATTCACTTAGTTGGGAATCCACATGCATGAGTTCCCTTACTAATTTAGGTAATTTCACCCTCTAATTGTGCATCCAAAACTAAAGATATAAAAAAACTATTTAGAGCTTTGAATATAGAAAAAAAAGTTCAAAAATTGGAATTGGGTTGAGGATGGACTACTCACTATTTGGGGGTTCTAATTACATTATATTATAATGTAAAAGGATGATCGTGGAAAAGGTCCAACTGCAGAACATGTAATTGATTATCAAATTCGACTATCATTTTCCGTGAATTTTATTATTTATTTATATAATTTTATTTATGTGACGATCAATTATTTCATTTGTTTATATAATTGAAATAACATTGATTTTCATGTTGAAATTATATGTGGTAAAAAAACCATGTTGATCATGATTCCACCGATGAGGAGGGGTTGTATTCATCCCTTGATCCGATGGTATTAATAAAAATAAAGATCATTAAAGAGAACAAGGAACTTGATATCTTGTTAGACCATCTAGATCAAACTCCTGACGTCCTAGAAAGGATTAATCTCCTTATGTCACGACTTAACACATATAAGGTAATAACCATAATTTAAAGTGTTTTTTTTTATGTACTCATATGTTCAATTATGAAACTCTGTTTTTTAATTTTTACCTTATCTCACGAAAAAAACATTTTCTTTTTTATAAAAATATTTTTGGCGTATGTTCAGTCCGATTTTGGTAGTAGTGGCACTCCAGAGATGCCACAGAGTCCTGATGCGGGATGTCATACAACTGCTAGAGTATTTTTTACTTCTCCATATTCCACACTTAATTTAGATAGGATCCATGACACGCACTGTTAGGCATCCACACATCGGTCAGGATCTAGAGGCGGTGACAAAGATGAGGTTGATGATGTGGTTGACATGGTTACATTTCCTAGAGCTAGAAATGTGACCAGAAAGGGGACCCTTGTATGCACTTTTTTCGTCAACGAGAATAGAATTCCATTAAAACAAATATGTAATATCCCCAAGAATGAGCCCCAATTGTATTTATGAATTGTTAACATATTTTGTAGGTTGGTGAGTCGAGTGTTGATAAGCTGGTGAGCTTATGTGTTTACTAGGATGGAGAGACTAGTTGTTAAAGGCCAGGAGCGTGATTTTTTATATGTAATTATGCATATCATTAATAAAATATAAAATCACTGTGTGTAGACTGACCACGAAGAAAGAGTGATGGGGGACTAATCTTCCACAAGTTTGGGTAAGGGAGGAGGCTAAGTGTGTGGGTCTAGTTCACCTCTAAAGGGGATAATAATTTATTATTATTTCCTAAAGGATAAGTTGGAAAATTGACCAAGTGGTGTCCTAAGTTCCTTGAAAAGGAATGTATGCTAAATGGAGTGCATGCAGCTCCGGGAAGATAGGTGTCGACCTGGGAAAATGAATTTAAAACCCAAAGAGTCAAATTGTGATGGGGTGGATTCCTATTCATCCAACCTCCACCAGAGTTCACTGGTGGTCCTCCATCTGAAATCGTTTTTCCTCTACGTCTGACCTTTGCATACCCTCACGCATCTCTGAAACTAGAAATGGTAAAGTTGTCCTGTGTTGTTGATCCAGATTTTATGAGTAGAACGAAATGAATAAAAATTATTAACAGGTGCTTAACACAAAATAACAAAGATACAGTAAAACTAGTTTTCTATTCAATAACGAAATAAGTTGAAACTGTAAAATGCAGCAGAAACAAGCTTGCGGGAATGGTGGCGGCTTATCTCTGAGAAGAGATGTGACGGCAGTGCGCATTCGCAAGAAGAAGGTTACAATGAGGCTCTAAAGGCCTTTTTAAAATAAGAAAGAATGCAAAAAACCCTAGACATCCAAAAACCTAACCCTAGGAGATGAAACACCAAAAGAGATGTGGGCCCCGTTTGGGTAAGCTAGTACATCAACTTCCCGGGGTCGTAACTTTTGCATACGATCTTCGTTTTAGGCATGTGATAGCCCATTGGAAAGGTATCGAGGAGATTCATTTTTGGGGTTCAATCATGCCTTTGGATGTATTTGAGGAGATTGATACCAAAAAACCTTCATTTAGGCCCTCAAAATGGTCCCGTAAGTAAAAACTGCTAAAAATAGTAAATTGCCAAAAATGTTAGAAAAATGTTTTGAGCCAGTTGGAAAAGGTGGGTGGCCACTGATATCCATCTGGATCAATCCTCCCTCCTTAGGAATAAATGGTCTCCATTGCATTGAGGTCCCCCATTAGATGAGGAAATTTCTATTGAATTTGGCCCCGGGTGAGCCACTTACCTTGGTGCAGGAGCTGCCCTTCTTTGACAACTCGTTAAAGTTGGATCCTTTGTTGTCGAGTGCCCTTGATCTGTCTTTCCACAATATGATCATTGGATTCTTGGTGTATGCAGTCGGGGTTGAGCTCTGTTGGTGTCAGTTGTTCTACTACTTTTGAGGTGTCCAATAATGGTGGGAAATAAGGGCGAAGGAGATCCACGTTGAACATTGGGTGCAGGCCAAGGAAAGGAGGAATGTTGAGCTCAAAAGAATTATCCCCCATGGCCTTGGTGATAGTGTATGGTCCATAACAGAGTGGGTGAAGCTTCCTATGGGGTCTTGTAAGGTGTTCTTTCTGCAAGTGCAACCAAACTTTGTCGCCCACCTGAAACTTATGCGGCACCCAATGTTGATCATGGCACTGTTTGTACTTGTCGTTGGACTTCTGTAGGATATATTGAACTTGTTGGTGGATGTGTTGGATCTGCTCAATGAACTGGGTGGCTTTGTCAGCTTCAGTTGGAGTAGGAGATGAGTCAGTTGAGGTGACCACAAGGGGAAGTGCAATATCTATGGGACACAATGGTTGGAATCCCAACCCCACTTGAAAGGGGTTGTGGCCAATTGAGATATGTAAGGCTCGGTTGTAGCTATGATGGGCATAAGGAAGGCTCTCATCCCATGTGTGAGGGTTCTTTGAATTATACATGTGAAGGATGTGCACAATCATTTGATTTACAACCTCGGTTTGGCCATCTGTTTGTGGGTGGAAGGTCGTGGATTTGGTGAGCTTGGTGTCCAGCAGTGACTAGAGGCTCGACCAAAATGTGCCGAGAAATCAACTATCTCGATCTAAAACAATGGTTTGTGGGATTCCAAAATGTACCCAGACTTGTTCAAAGAAGAGCTTGGCATTGGCCTCTGCTGTGATGCTCTTCTTGCAGGCAACCAGAATCGCCATCTTAGAAAAGCGATCAACAACCAAAAAAACACAATCAATTCCCCGCTTAGTGGATGGGAGGCCCGACATGTAGTCCATTGATATGGATTCCCATGGCCTGTCAGGAGTAGGAAGAGGGGTTTACAAGTCTTATTTCTTAGTGGTCAGTTTGGAAATAGCACAGGCAGTGCAGGACCCGATATACTTGCCGACCTCCTGTCGAAGTTTTGGCCAGTAGAAATGTTTTTGAAGCGTTGCATCTGTCTTTTCGATGCCGAAGTGTCCTACCACCCGATTGTAGTGGGATTCCCAGATCAACTTCGCTCGCTCGCTTGATGGAACACAGATATGGCCTAGATGACACACCAACCCATCCTGAAGATGGAAATTATCGACAACTGCATTTGCACCCAACATTTGGTAGGTGGTGGCGAATTCAAGGTCTATCTCATAGAGTTGGGGCCGTCCAGATGTCTCATGGCCGCAAGAGTCTAGCACCATGGTGAGTGCCACGACTGGTGGTCTGCTAAGGAAATCACTGATGTGATTGGTGCTTCCTATTTTATACTTGATGTTGAGGTGGAATTGCTTCAAGTATGTGGACCACTTTTTATGGTGGTCATTTTGTAGTTATCCCTATGTATGCATGAACTGTAGTGGCTTATGATCAGTGTGGATGACTATCTCCTTCCCAAGAATGTAATGTCTCCACTGGCGACATGCTTGCACAATGGAGTACATTTCTTTGTCATAAGTAGGGTACTTATGGATAGTATCTGACAGTGTATCACTATGATAGGCCACGAGGTGGCCGTGCTGAGTGAGAACGATGCCCACAGCATAGTCTCAAGCATCTGTCTCGATCTCAAAGGGATGTTGCAGGTCTGGTAGTGAAAATACTGGGGCTGAGCACAAGAATTTCTTCAAATCATCAAACACTTCTTGTTGGGACCGGCCCCACACAAATTTCTCCTTACCACCACCCCTGTTTATTTGGCTGAGGGCCCATGCAATATGGGAGAAACCCAACACAAACCTGCAGTAGAAATTAGCAAGTCCCAAGAAGCTCCGAAGCTCAGTGAGTGTTGTTGGGGCTAGCCAGTCACAGATGACTTGGATTTTTGCTAGATCCACATGTATGCCATGTTGATCAATGATGTAGCCCAGGTAATGGACCCTGTCCATGCCGAAGGAGCATTTTTCTAGGTTGGCGTATAGCTTGTGTTGCCGCAGGGTGTGCAGAACCTGCGGCATATGCTGCAAGTGTTCGTCCCAAGTCTTGTTGTAAATTAGAATCTCATCCAGATACACCACTACAAAAGTATTGGTGAATGGTTGCAGGATATCGTCCATCATCCTCATCAAAATGGCTGGAGAATTTGTCAAACCAAAGGGCATGACCAACCATTCAAAAAATCCTTCCTTTGACTTGAAGGCGGTCTTCCATACATTTGTCTGTTCTATCAGGACCTGGTGGTAGCCAGAATTCAGATCAATCTTACTAAAGTATTTCCCCCCCATGAGTTGATCAAGGAGGTCATCAATTCAGGGAATTGGGTACTGATTTCTGACAGTGATTTTATTCAGAGCCTGGTAATCAATACAGAGTCACCAGTTTCCATCTTTCTTCTATACCAACACGATTGGGCTCCCGCAAGGTGATTATCTAGGGCGTATGTGCCCCTTGTGGAGTAGTTCTTAGATCTGTCTCTTGATCTCCTCATTCTCTAACAAAGAGCAATGATAGACTAGCCCATTGGACAGCAGTGCACCGGGGGTCAGATCAATGGGGTGCTTGACCTGGCAGTGCAGAGGTACCCCTGTAGGTGAGTAGAAGATATCCGAGTATTCTTCCATGACCTTATCTACTTGCTTCTGTTGTGTGGAGAGGTTGACCGCAGAGACCCTGGATGTGTCTGTGATCTTTCGCTTATTCTGAGAGCGAATCATGAAGAAGACAAACTTCCCTGTCTGAGAGATGACCTTCCTGCATTGCTTAGAAAAGATCAAGGAAATAGCACTAGGTGGGACTGCCTTGGGTATCCTATACAATTTCCTGTTCAAAGTAATAATAACACTATGAGGCCTAGACTCATATACAACATGACGTTTCCATAAATAAGGTTGGCCCAAAAGAACATCACAAACTTCAAGAGGAGCAACATCACACAATACCTCGTCTTTGAAGGGCTTGATGTCGTATGACAGTCGACACTGTTGGCTGACGTGGAGATCACTTCCTTGGTGGTGCCATCCAATGGTGTAGGGTTGTGGGTGTGGTGTTGTTGGCAGGGCTAGCCGCTTGACAACCTCTACTGAGATGATGTTTTTCTAGCTACCACTGTCAATGATGAAGTGCAATGGGGTGCCTTTTACCCACATCCGTGAATGGAAGAGGCACTCTCCTTCTTTTGGCTCATCTGGTTCACCAGGCTGGATCTTCGTGGTAGCAACGGTGGCACTGGGTTCCGCATCAATGATCCATATTCCCCTTTCTGGTTTAGTCTCAGAGTAAGAATCTGCATATGATTCAGAGGATTTCACTTTGGCCACCAGTGACTGCTTTGAGTGATAGTCAGCAGTGCTATGCCAAGGGATCTTATGGAAGTCGCACCACTTCTCGGTATCTTTCTTTGTCTTTTCGTTGTCCTTCTTTGCTTGCGGCTTGTACTGGTTTTCTTGATACTATCCATATTTACTCTGTCTATTGTTCGGTGGGTTGGGGCCACCCTTTCCTGGCTTTTGTTGTGAGGGGTTCCTAGGCCCAAATTGCCACGTCTTTTGTTTGAGCTTCTGCTCGATTTTGACGGCATATCGGTAGGCCGCGCACAAGGATGAGATGTCTATAAATTCCATTTTGGTCTGGATGTATCTATGCAAAGCACCATGATACTTGAGCACCAGATGTCACTCTGAATCTTTGATACCCAACTTGGTGTGCAAGGTATGGAAGATATTTTTGAAATCTGGCACTGCTTGGTCTCTTTCTTACCACAGTGTGGTCCATTTGGTATACAGGTCGTCATAACTTTTGACAGGGTAGTATTGTTCCTTAATAGAATCCTTGAAGGATTCCTAGGTGGCTGTGACTGAAAATAGTGAGGTTTCCTCTGTTTCCTTTTCCTCATCGAAAGTTTACCACCAATCTTTGACATGGGGAATGACTTTGAAGAGCTCAAAAGTAATCTTTTCTCTACTTGAAAATTTATGAACAGAAAAATACCCTTCTAGTAGATTCAACCACTTGTCTACAACATATGTGTCTATCTGACCTTCAAATATAGGAATATAAAAGTTTATTTGTACCTTGAATGGGGCGGCACCTCCGTTCGAAGAAGATGCATCGCTTGTTGGTAGTCGTCGAAGGATTTGCGTGAAACTATCCATCATCTCGTTCCTATGTTGTGTGAGGGCTTCCTCAATCAACAGTTTGAAAGGATATCTTGTCCCGTCATCTCTCTTTTCTCCTACCATGGGAGGTCACTTGGGCATGCGAGAGCTTCTGTCCTCAAGAGAAACAAGCTCGAGACCCAACTCTTTGTACTCTGACCTTGTTGGGGACATGCATTAAGACAAAAAGGAGCAGACCGCTCTGATACCACTGATCCAGATTTTATGAGAAGAATGAAATGAATATAGATTATTAACAGGTTCTTAACACAAAATAATAGAGATGCAGTAAAACTAGTTTTCTATTCAATAACGAAATAAGTTGAAACTGTAAAATGCAACGGAAACAAGCTTGCTGGAATGGTGGCGGCTTATCTCTGAGAAAAGATGTGACGACAGCGCGCATTCGCAAGAAGAATGTTACAATGAGTCTTTGAAGGCATTTTTAAAATAAGAAAGAATGAAAAAAACCTTAGACATCCAAAAACCTAACCCTAGGAGATGAAACGTCGAAAGTCATGTGGGCTCCGTTTGGGTAAGCTAGTACATCAACTTCCCGGGGTCGTAACTTTTGCATACGATCTCCGTTTTAGGCGTGTGATAGCCCGTTGGAAAGGTATCATCGAGGAGATTCATTTTGGGGGATCAATCATTCCTTTGTCTATCATTGATGAGATAAATACTGAAAAACCTTCATTTAGGCCCTCAAAATGGCCCCGAAAGTAAAAACTGCTAAAAATAATAAATTGCCAAAAATGTCAGAAAATTGTTTTAAGCCAGTTGGAAAAGGTGGGTGGCCATCGATATCCATCTAGATCAGTTGCCTTCCTGAGAAGCTTGACACATCCCATAACTTCCTGAGCCTTTCTATGTCTTAGAGTTCGACTGTTACCATTTGGGTGTTGATAACCATTTTCCTTATTGCTATTGTTGTCACCCGTACCTTGCTGGAACTGAGTCAAAAGTGGTTGAAGAGGTAGGTTTTTAGGCCTGTGGGCAGATATCTCTAGGTGAGAGAGTTTGTTGGGAAGTGGTTTTCTCCTAGAGAGAGTCCATCACCAACTACAGATCTCTCATAATTCCTGATCCGACCTGTTGCCGAGACCTTGAGAGGGGAAGTGGAGAAACCGATGGATTGTGGAATAGTGAAGGTGCATATTCCTGGGGTGGAACAATCATTTTGGGAATGAGATTCTGTGAGTAGTGGGCATAAGAAGGCTCCTGAAGAGAATCCTTCCAGTTGCATGGTGCAGTTTCCTATGACCTTAGGATAGTCTAGGATTCCCTTGCCCTGGGTGCAGCTTAGTCCCAGCTTGGGGATGACCCACTATTGAGCGTGATGAGAAGTGTGGTCTTTGGCTGGGAGGTTCATGGAATATTTTCATGTAGTTGGTGGATTTACTCCAGTTAAAAGATAAGTATCATTTATATGCCTAATTATGTATGTTATGCATGTTTGTGTTACTGGTAAATGTATCATGTGTTCTGTTGCATGTGGACTTAAGGTTTAATATTGTTTGAGTCTGAATGGTAAAAATAACTTTGTGTTATGTGTTTTTTTTCAATTAAAATGCATGTTATATATGTGTGTGTGTGTGTGTCTGTGTGTGTGAATTTTCCGCGTAATAGTGTTAGTTGACCTGTGGATGGTCGAGGATGTTACAATTTTCTATCAAAGCTAAGTAATGTGTCAGAGTAGTGGTGTTTCCTAGCCTGTTGGTGGCTAGGGATGTTACAATTTGGTATTAGAGCCAAGGTTTAACAACTGAGCCTGGATGAGCCATGTTAGTGGAAGTTGAAGAAAAATATTCAGAAAGAATTGTTGTTGAAGTAGAAAAAATTCAAGTTCAGAGCTAAGGTTTTAACGCCGAACCTGCATGGGTTGGATAAGTGGTCTTTGGACCCAAGGTTCCAAGTGGAAATTGTGTCTGGAGGAACCAATTTCGAACCTCAGAATGTTCCTAAGTGCCAAGATGTTACTTTGGCCATGTTGCGAAGCTCAGGAGGGGTAAAGGTATTATAAAATTGCGACAGATGTGGTATTTGGCCAAAAGGAGAGAGATCAAAACAATGGTAGTGTTGAGACCGTAGGATCTATTCGTAAGGAAGGGAAATCCTTTATGACCGTCAGATATTGATAAGGTGTAGGAGGGTTCTCATGGAAGCCCTTCGAACTTCGCAACATTGGTGAAGCAGGATGCAAAGATAAGAGGAAGGTCGAAACCCGAAACTTCAAAGTCCTAGGGAAGATCTACACTGTATATCAGAGGAAAAGATCTTGATCATTGGATCAAGCAGAAGAGAATATTGTAATTACAGAAGTTCAAAGATTAGAAGAAGTGGGATGTGCGAATGGACAAACCTCCAAAGCTCGAAGTTCCAAAGAAAAAAGTAGATGTGGTGGGGTCAGATGATGTCGCTAAGGGTGACATTGACGTTTCCTAGGCATGCTAACTGCCACCACTTTAGATGGTGACATCTATATTATGTGGACCTGGACTGTAAAGAAGTCTGGAAGTTTGGAAGTTGGAGATTGGAAGGAAGCAAGTAAGAAAACTCTCGAAATCCAAAGTTCCGAACCTCCGATGCTCAAAAGTCTTGAAATTTTGAAACCCCAAAGCTCTGAAGTCCCGAAAACCCGATGAAGGAAGTACACAATGGGTATCATTCATTGGATGTTGGGTAGGCATGGATCATTGATCCACCCTACTTCGTGAGTTTGTTAGTTCGAAACTCGGAAAATGGTTGTGATGTGCTTTGAAGACTTCTGAAGCCATAGGCCCTAAGTTCTGAGTAAGTGCCTATCAATATAGTGCTTGGTCACAACCCTTGATTGCATGGGATGGGATCTAAGAAAAAAGGGGCTAGTGCCTGAAACTTATAGCATTATAGAGCTCAGAAATAAGAAATTTGTGAGGATTCTTGATTGAGCGAGAATCACAGAGAATGAAAACTGAATGTTTTCTTGAATCAAAGTGGTTTATGATTTCCCTAAAATTTGTTAAGGGATGATGGCATGGCAAATTTTGGTTGACTGCACATTGTGTTTGTAGATTTGTTGGCCCTTGACCAAGTTTTGAGGATCCTTGGTCAAGTTTGACCTATTTTTGGGACTTCGACAGGATATTGAAGATGGAGCGCAAGATGAAGCGGAGATCACGGGATCTTGGCCCCTTTTAGGCCCCTTTTTGGGATTCAGGATTATGTAACGGGTATGGGAATGTTTTCCAATGGGATTACCCATGTTTAGGCCCATTTTGTAATGTATAAATAAGTAGCTAGGTGATGTAAGAAGAGCACAGTCTTCTAAGTGATGAAGTTTGATCTATGTGATTGAAAGTGCTAAGTGTTGAGTGGGGATTTATTTTGTGCATAATATTTGAGACTTGTAGAGCTCAGTGCAAGAAAGTGTAAGAGATAGAGAAGAGGCTTAGTGTTGTAACCTATCTAGGGGAAGGAGGATCTAGCGAGGTGCATAGATATTATGTCCTCTGTGGAGTAGGGTTTTTGTGGCTCTATGCATGTAACTGATTGAAGAAGCTAATAAAGAAGATGAAGAGTTGGTGGACGTAACCCCGGGGTGGGGGTGAACCATGCACATGTTGTTTTTCTCTGCTTTGTGTGATGTATTGATGTGTTTATATGTTAAGTTGATTAGTGCTTCGATATAGATGAATGGTAGATATATATGTTAATGCTATGTTCTTAATAGTATGGATGAATACTAGATCTGGCCTATGTGGATTTTCTTAGTGCTTGAATATAGTAGATCTGGTTAAATACTGCAATTCTTTGTAATTACGGTTTAACTATGCTATAAACTAAGACTAGATATTGATGAACTATAACTGCTAAGTGCCTTGTTATGGTGTTACAGTCATAGATCTGTGTCTTAGCTAAGGTTGCATACACTGGAGTCCTGCAACAATTCCTCTACCTCGAGTGAGACTTTATATGCTTCACAGGTCTTGCCAAAAGGGTCATTAGTTAGGGTTTTTTTGGTGTGTTGTTGTAGCGTTGAACCATGGGTTTTCCCTTGTGCCAACAAATGGTTCCATTTTTGGGATTAAAACTGTGATTGCTGGGAACTGAGGAAAGAGAAGCTATGTGTGAGGATCCGACCTGAAATTGTGAAAGCACTATGTGTAGATTTGTCACTCTAGTGTGCAGTATTCTACTCGATCTGTGAAGCTTTGTGCTAAGAAAATAAGTCCAATCTAAAGAAAAGAGGTAAGATCTGAACGCTTTGTGCTCTGAGAAAGCTAAAAGTGAGAATTTTTTCTTAAAGAGTAAGATCTGAAAGATCTATGCTTTGATAAAGGTAAGAATAGTGAAAAGTTTTAGATCTGAAAGATTTGTTCTCTGCTGAAAGTAAGATTAGTGGAAATTTTTGTTTCTAAAGTATGGATCTAGGTATGTTTGATAAGACTTGTCCTGTCTTGAAAAATAGGGCACTGATAGATGAAAGAAGATTTGATATGAGTAGATCTGATAAGAATAGTAAAAGATATGTTATACCTATGCATAGAGAGAATATTTAGACTAGAAAATGGATGCGGGATACTAGAAATAATTTTTTGTAGTTTAGCTACTATGATCCTAGTTCGCAGTACAGGAAAATTTGGGGATCATTTAAAAGAAAATGAGGATTAGCCCTTTGTTATAGTTGCAAAAGACCGAGACATCTGGTTAAGGAATTCCCTAGTAGAAGATCTAGTTGTCTTTGCTATAGAGCTATGGACCATGAAGTATTGGATTTCCCTAGAATGATTGTTAAGGTTGAAAGAATGAATATGAGCCAAGAAAACCCTAAGGCAGATCCAGAAACTAAGTTTATGGCAGAACCCCAGAAAGAATCAGAGAAAGTATTGCTACAGATGAAATAAACCCTAAATGACCACCAACATATCATCTTATCAGAGATCTTCAAATAAAAAGAGTGCATTGAAGAAAGAATAGGAGACTTTGATATTGACTGTGTTCTGGATGAGGAAACATAAGTGAATATCATGAAAGAAAGAACTTGATAACTTTTAGGGGAGCCTACTATGATTCCTTCATTGGGAGGCATATGATTATTTAGAGGAAAAATGATAACCCTATGTGGAAAGCTTACCCAGATATCTATGAATGCCAATGAAACTTCGACAGAGGAAGATTTTGAGGTTGTTAAATTTATTGAGAAGAGTGGCCCATTTACTATGTTACTAGGAAAACCTTGGATTGAGAAGGACCAGACTAGAAGGAAAGAAGAAGAAGTCTTAGAGAAGAAAAAGAAAGAATTAAAAGATTTCATGACTAGGAGGATCGCACAACTAATTGAAGAACAGGAGAACAAATTGAAGCTACTTAGGACTGGAGACTTGGATGTCAAATTTGGAAGGACACACAAGGTACAGGAGAGTAGAGAATCTACCCCGGCTAGAGAAGAAGTATTACCCTTGAATCTTAGGAAAGAATCTCAATAACGCGAAGTTACTATGCCAAAAGAAGACAAGAATAAAAATGAAAAGAGGAATAATGAGATGAATATCACTGGAAAGAAGGCTTGAAATCTCAACAAGAAGAGAGAAAAGATCGAAAAGGTACATAAGGGTCCAGAGGGAACTTCACAAAGGGAAAATTTACAAAACAAGAACTTTGTTAAGATATCACAACAACGTCACATGGAACTTCGCCATAGCGAAGAAATATAGCCATTGGGAACAATATAACCGTTAGACTGATGCCCTGAATGGGTAGAAAGGAATTTATGGTTAGACAACTTTCCATCAAACCATTGGGATCGCACCATAATGGACAAAACTGATTTAATGGAGGATTCTCACCAGTTGGAGAGATATGTTTCTTTGTTATCTATTTATTCCATCGAACCTTGAAACGAGAAAACTTTTTCTAACCATGAATATAAGTCCACATATTAGTTGATTGCGCACAATGATCATCGTGCTATCACCATCTGCCCCACTGCATTGACTAGTTACTCGTCAAACCCGAGAGATTCAACCACTAGTGCGTATGTCCGAAGAACTTAGAGTAGTTGAAGAGTATGTGAAGGAGGTACTCATTGACCTCATGACTAAAAGAGTAATGTATGTGGGTGTACAAGTGTCGTCGACGAGAGGAGTGAAATCCTCTCCATCGACTGCTCACGGATCTGGGCCATCCCGACCAACAACAGAGAAGAGAACCAAGCATAAAGATGACCTATAAAATGTGAAGCTGACCCCAAACATATTGGCCGATTACATCCAGCCTTTGGCTGACATGGTGAGTCGAGATAGTGTGCCAAGAGATTTTGAGTACACCATGGTTACTGCATACCTCCCGAAGGGGATATGCATAGTAAGAGCACAACAGGACAAGATTGCAGCGTTGAAGTTCAGGGAATTCAACCTCGGAGATCACAAGAACCATAGTGTTCTCACCCCGTACAAATACTTGACCAAGATGAAGGGGAAGAACTCGAAGATAATCCCCCAGTCCTGGACGATGAACCTCACATAGTCTACCTTGTTGAATGTAATGAAAATCCCACACTTTAGAAGGCACCAGGAAGTTAACGCCTATGTCAAGCTACTACTTTCATGTTACCATGGTGGCTACTTATGGCTTGATCGCCGTATCACAGTCGATCCGACGCTGATCCATAGGATCACAAGATTGAGTATGCAAGGATATGATCCACGGGACTTCTATGCAGGAAAAGCCACAGATCATGCACTAGCATAGAAGATCAAGGATACATACGACGATGTTGAGAAGGGGACGTGAGGGTACAAGGTAGCTTCCATCCATAATGGCACATTGCACCTAGCATGCCAATTAATTGCAAGGAAGCTATTAAGGAAGAACCGACCCACACAAGTCACAAGATTTGTCGTTGACCTTACAGGGAAGTGCATGGAAGGTCTACAGATGAATTGGGAAAAGTACTTAGTTAATCAACTTGAACTAGACTGCTGCAAAGAACAGGATCAGGGCTATGAATTCCATTTTAGATGGCTCCTGATCCTCATCATTTTTTTTTCTTGGGAAATGTCAGAAGGTGCGACCTTCTCGAACATCGAGCCATTCGAGACGTGTGTTGTGAAGTTCACAAAGTTTTGGTACTCGAGTGATATATGCCAACAGTGGAATTCGAATGTTTTTTTTCACACATATTACCTCCAGCTGAAGAGAGCCATCGAATTTAAACCTTGCATGATGTTCAACACCCTACAGAGGTTCTAACCCCTAATGAAGTTCCGCGTAGATCGACACTTCATCTACATTATAGCGCAGGAAGACGAACATAAGGAGGATCTCATAAGGAGAAGCTCATGGAAGAGTACCTTGAGGAGATCACTAAGGAGTAGTCGACAAACCTCCTTATTCCCGCAAACCCTACAGAGATGTCTGGCCCTAACAACCCAAAGATCACGCACAAATAACATGATACACCTAGACACAATAGAAGGAAGAAGACCGAAGAGGTCCAATACTTAAGAAGTGCCTCAGGCAATACTTCTTCAGTATCACTTGATCGAGGGGGTAATGATGAAGTAGAAGAGATAAATGGAAAAGAAGATGAGCAAAAACTAGGTGAAGTAAAACCGCCTAGAGATGAGACTGACCCCCTAAAGAAGAGGAAAGTTTCTCCCCTGAAACCTTCTTCCTGGAAGAAATCCAAAGCCACCGTGACCAATATATAGATTGTACTCATTACTGATGATTTTGACTTCATCATAGCATCCATAAACGATGCCTTGCAAGAAATTGTGGAGAAACAAGAAGCCAATAAGGAGGAAATATATGATAGAATTGAGGTTGAACTTTGATGGGTACATTAGGGCCTTTAGTCCAGTCGCTCATTTTCCATTATGCCCCTTCCATCGGGAGAACCAGATTTGGGAGATGATCCAGCCCAACTCTGATGACTAGCAAATGCAACTGAAGCTCTCCTTCATTGAGCACAAGAAGAAATAGAACAAGCCACCCAGGCCTTGAAGTAAGTGCAAGGAGTACTCGTAGAAAAATGCTTGCTTGTAGAGGAGGAGAAGGTTACTCTCTAGATGAAGTTTGAAAAAGAGAAAGAACATATTCAGTAAGAAAAGGAACAATTGCTTGTAGAGAAACTTGAAGGGAAAGAAGCAGTCAATAGAGAACTTCCCTCTGTGACAGGATTAGAACCACAAGAAGAAGATCGAGTCACACATCAAGTAGAGCATCTTGCAGAATCTATCCAACAGCTACAACAATAAATAGCAGACTTAGAGCTCCACACAGTGCCCGACACTCCACAGGATGTAAGGGATTAAAGAGAAGCAACTTCCTGAAGTGTAGTTGAAATAATCAAGGGCCTGACCATGGAATGCAAGAAACTAAGTGATCACAGTGCCCAGGTGTATGAGTAACTCACTAAAAATATAGAACTAAAGACACTGGAGTCACAGCTCCAAGAGGTGAAGTATCAAGAAAAAACAATACAAACGTAGTTGAAGCTCCTATCAGCTATTGAAAGGATGAAGTGATCCCAAGAGTAGTGCACTACCCAACAACATGTCCACACCATTCAGAGCAAAGTCATGGTAGCGACTCAGAGGCTACAACCTGTACAGGATGAGGCTTACCAACCTTTCATAGAGATCGAAGTCTGAGGAGAAGAAATGGAGCAGGTCATCACTGCAGTTGAACATCACCTAGAGGGACTTGTCAACAAAGTTGTTATCCAAGAGTTCTTTGAACAGAAGGTTGTGGCACAAAAAAAAGTTGAAGAAGCTCGAGCCAAGATCGAGGTTTTTGAGGTAGAATTATCTAGATCAGAGTGAATTGGGATGAGTCACAGGTGAGTGTTAGGGGCCTATTGGCCTTTGACCAAGTTTTGAGGATCCTTGGTCAGGTTTGACCTATTTTTGGGACTTCGACAGGCTGTCAAAGGTGAAGAACAAGATGAAGCAGAGATCACAAGATCTCGACCCCTTTTAGGGCCCTTTTTGGGATTTGGAATTATGTAATGGGTATGGGAATGTCATTCGATGATTTTACCCATGTTTAGGCCCATTTTGTAATGTATAAATACGTAGCTAGGGGATGTAAGAAGAGCCCAGTGTGGTAAGTGCTGAAGTTCGATCTATGTGATCGAAAGTGCTAAGTGTTGAGTGGGGATTTCTTTTGTGCATATTGTATGAGACTTGCAGAGCTCAGTGCAAGCAAGTGTAAGAGATTGAGAAGAGGCTTAGTGCTATAACCTAGCTAGGGGGAGGAGGATCTAGCAAGGTGTGCAGATCTTCTGTCCTCTGCGGAGTAGGGTTTTTTGTAACTGATTCAAGAAGCTAACAAAGAAGACAAAGAGTTGGTGGATGTATTCCCAGGGTGGGGGTGAACCATGTACATTTTGTGTTGCTCTGCTTTGTGCGATGTATTGATGTGTTTCTATGTTAATTTTCTTAGTGCTTCGATATAGATGAATGGTAGATAGATATGTTAATGCTATGTGCTTAATAGTATGGATGAATACTAGATATGACCTATGTGGATGTGCTTAGTGCTTGAATATAGTAGATCTAGTTAAATACTACAATGATCTGTAATTAGGGTTTAACTGCACTGTAAACTAAGACTGGATACTAATGAACTATAACTACTAAGTGCCCTATTAAGGTGTTACAGTCACAGATCTGTGTCCTAGCTAAGGTTGCAGACATTGGAGTCCTACAACCACCCCTGCCTCTACCTCGGGTGAGACTTCATCTACTTCACAGGTGTTGCCGAAAGGGCTGGTAGTTAGGGTTTTGTTGGTGTGTTTTCGTAGCGTTGAACCTTGGGTCTGCCCCTGTGCCAACAAGAGTCAACGATTGGCAAAACTGAACTAAATTTCCGTAGAGTGCAGAAAAATGGAGGAGGCATAGAATGCTTCCAACATAGAGAATGAATAAAGAGGAATGGATGTCCATTTGGGAGTTGAAGGATTGAACTCCAATGGGCATGGAGAAGAGATAGACAAGGAAGGAAACATGATGAAAATCATTGAAAGATTGCAGAAGGATGTTCAGACTCACTGAGAAGATAACAAAAATCTCATGAAATCCAAGAATCAATAAGGAGAATTTAAATTGAATTTGATGTGAAGCTTGGAAAGGATGGAAAATAAGTTGGATAAGGAGACTGAATCAAGAAAAACATGGATTTGTGGGACCCCTGAGAGGAAAATAAGATCAAGAAGCATTAGCAGGCATCATTGTCACTCCCAGAAGTAGTCCAATGAGGAGGCACACAGTAGTTCAAGCCCATCTCCTACTAGAAAGCATAGGATATCTGGAGTGAATGAACTAAAGGGAGAAATGAACAAGATTAAACCTCCTAAGTTTGATGGAGAGCACTAGAAGGAGGAAGATGTTGAGACATGGTTGCTTGGCATGAGGAAATACTTCCAACTACAAAACTATTATGCTCATGCAGAAGGAAGAATTGCGATGTATGAACTGAAAGGAAAAGCATCCATGTGGTGGGATCAACTTGTGCAGGTGAAACACATTAAAGAGAAGAATGTTACTTGGAAACAATTCAAGAAGTATTTTGAAAATAAATACTTAATTAAAAGATACTATGATAGAAAGATGAAATAATTCTTTGAAATCAAGCTAGGTAGCATGTCTATTGACGAATATGAGCGAAGGTTTTTGGAATTTCTAAATGTCTCTCTTGGGCTAATTTTCCATGGTTTTTCTAAAAATGAGACTCGCTATTTTAAAAATGATTCACCCAAATTCTATAGGATAAAATTATTTTACCTTAAAAATCGCCAAAATTTTATAAAAACTATATAAAATACTTAAAAAATTGAATATTTAAAAAAAAATACCGCCAAATATTTATAGTTGACATATGAAGGATTAGTAATATTCGCCAAGGTTTCTACATTTTAAAAAATTTCCATCCTTAAAATCATCCCTGGTTCCGTTCATCAAAGATGAGACAGTCAAAATTCAAAGGTATCTGAGTGGTCAACCACCTTCCATCGGTGACAAGATCCAGTATGATGATCCTAAAACTATGGAAGAAACCATAAGGAGAGAAAATTGTTTATATGAGCAGCAAAGAGAAAATCCCACTTTTCAGAAGACTTGGGATGACTAGAAGAAGTTCAAGAAAGAGTAGAGGTAGAAGGGAAAAAAACCTCCCTTTTTCAAAAATAATCCTCAAAGAAAGCCATATCTTAGAGAGTAGAGAATGACTAAAGTAGGGGGACAAAGGCCAAGGAAGACACCCATTTAGTGTTGGGGCTTTCAGGGAAACCACAAGTACAAATATTGTCCCCACAAAAATGGAAAAGTGAGAGATGCCCATAATTCTCAACAAGATGAAACAATGGAGGACATGGGTCGTAGATTACCAAGGATCTATGCAACCCTGGACAACAAGAAAGATGAATTTCAATCGCACATGATTGAAGTGGAAGGTATGATCAACAACCATGCCTTTACTATTTTAATTGATTCAGGGGATAGCCATAGTTATATAGATCCTAGAGTGGTGGAAAGTTTTCAATTTTCGAGAAGAAAACATGGAAAATCTTGGTTAGTACAGTTGGTTACAATAACCAAGAGAAAGTTTACAGAATTGGTTAAGTCATGTCTAGTGGACATGAATGGACTAAGCACAAGGGATGAATTGAACGTCCTACCTTTAGGTTCCTATGAATGTCTAATTGGGATGGGTTGGTTGGACCAACACCATGCCATCCTAGACTTTCATAACAAGGCATTCACTTGCTTGGATGAGGACGGGAATCAGAGAACAATCCAAGAAATTCCCAGAGCAGTTGTTGTCAGGTAAATATTAGCAATGCAGTTGAAGAAGTGCTACAAGAAAGGTTGTCAATTATTTGCATACCACATGGAGGAAGCACCTAAGGATAAAGTATCAAATATCAAAGCCCATGCGGTACTTAAGGAGTTTGAATATGTATTCCAGGAAGTACCAGGACTACCCTCGAAAAGAGATATTGACTTCTCTGTAAACCTAATTCCTGGAGAAACTCCCATGTCAAAAAATCCTTATAGGATGAGTACACCAGATTTGAAAGAACGATCGATGATATTTTTTGTCAGTTGAAGGATGCTAAGATATTTTCAAAAATAGATCTCAGGTCAGGATATCACCAGGTAAGAATAAAGGAATAAGACATCAGCAAGACCACCTTCAGAACAAGGTACAGTGAGTATGAATTCACAGTGGTTCCATTTGGGTTGTCAAATGAACCCATTATTTTTATGTGACTAATGAATGGTGTATTCAAGGAATATCTGGATAAGTTTTTCATAAAATTTTTGGATGACATCTTGGTGTATTCCAATTCAAAGGAAGAGCATGAATAACATCTAAGGATAGTGTTGCAAGTGATAAGAGAGCACTAGCTATATGGCAGATTGAGCAAGTGCTCATTTTATCAAAAGCATATCCATTACTTGGGGCATATCATTTCAAAGGATGGGATAGCCATGGATATTGAGAAGATAAAATCCATCGGAGAATGGTCAATGCCAAAGAATGTGACATACGTCAGATCCTTTATGGGTCTAGCTGGCTAGTACAGAAGGTTCATTATAGGATTCTCAAGGATAGCTCACCCTATCACTTCCTTGCAAAGGAAGGAGAAGAAATTTCAATGGAAAAAATATTGTGAGAGAAGCTTCCAACAATTGAAGGAATTGTTAACCAGTGCTCCAATCCAGAGGATTGCAGATCAAAATGATTATTTTGTAGTGTGATTGATGTATGCAAAAAAGGGGTGGGAGGATTCCCCATCTAGAATGGATTTGTATTATGTTATGAGTCTAGGAAGTTGAAAGAGCATGAAAAGAACTATGCCACTCATGATTTGGAGTTGGTGGCTATCGTTCACACTCTGAAGAAATGGAGGCATTACCTCATGGGAAGGAGGTTTGAACTATGGATAGACCATAATGGTTTGACTTGTTTGTTTGATCAACCAACCTTAAATGCTAGGCAGAGTAGATGGTTGGAATTCATTTGTGAGTACGAATTTGATATCAAGAATATCAAAGGAAAAGAGAACAAGGTGGTTGATGCACTCAATAGGAGAGTGCATGAACTACATGCTACAACCATTAGAATGTACCAAACTGATATTAAAGGTAGAATTTTGGAAGTTGCAAATGCAAATCTCCAACACATAGAATTGGTAGAAAAGCTACAGCAAGGTAAGATGCTACAGATAGTGGAAGATTATAAGTTGGAAGTTGATGGAACACTCATGTACAAAAAAAGAGTATATGTACCTAATGTCCAAGAATTGAAAATTAAGATTTTGAAAGAAATGCATAATGTGCCTTATACTGGGCACCCTGGCTATTAGAAAACTGTGGCAGCAGTCAAAAGCCATTACTTTGGGCTAGGTATGAAGAAGGCAATTGCAGAATACATCGTGATATGTATGGAGTGTTATAAGGTTAAAGCTAAGCATAGGCACCCAATAGGGTTTCTATAGCCTTTACCCATCCCTGAGTGGAAGTGGGAAGTGGTGAAAATGGATTTAATCACAAGATTTCCCAAAACCGGCAAGCAACATGATTCAATCATGGTGGTGGTGGACAATCTTATGAAAGATGCTCATTTTATTCCATTAAAGACTACTCACAAGGTAGCTAATGTTGCCAATATCTTTATGAGGGAAATAACACGATTGCACGACATTCCCATGACAATTGTGTCTGACCGAGACCCGAAATTTACCTCAAAGTTATAGAAGGGGTTATTCAAAGGGTTCATAATGAATTTGAACTTCAACACAACCTATCATCCTAAGTCTGATGGGCAGACAGAGTAGGTGAATCAAGTAATATAAGACACACTAAGGATGCATGTGATGGTCAAACCATCTAAATGGGAAGACTACCTACACTTGGTATAATTCACCTACAACAATGGCTTTCATGCATAATTAAAGATGAGACCATTTGAAGCACTTTATGGCAGAAAGTGCAACACACCAGTAAGCTGGGATAATCCATTTGATAGAAGAGTGGTTGGGCTAGAGTTGCTCAAGGAAATGGAAGAGAAAATGTTAAATATTAAGAAGAATTTGAAGGTTGCCCAAGATAGGAAGAAGCGTTATGATGATAAGAATGGGATCCACAGGGAGTTTAAAGTGGGTGATCATGTTTTTCTAAAAGTAAAAGCCAATAGAAGCTCCCTGAGGCTGGGAAACTGTTCAGAGTTGGCAGCCAGATTTTGTGGACCATTTGAAATCCTAGAAAGGATTGGACCAATTGCATATATGATTGCATTACCTGCATCCATGACTATACATAATGTGTTTCATGTCTCATTTCTTAATAAATATATACCTAATGCTAATCATGTTATTGATTGGAATGTGATTCAGGTGGAGCAAGAAGGCGTATTGCAAGTGCATCCTGTGCACATATTGGATTGGAAGAGAAAACAACTCTGGAATCGAACCATAGGGCTCGTAAAGGTCCAATGGAACTGGTATGGTCCTGAGGACATGACATGGGAGAATGAAGATGTTATGCAGGCAGAATACCCACAGTTTGCACTCTTTTCGTCAATGTGTGAGCAAAAAGTGAGTGCTTACATGCCTAGTTGGGCTCTGCTAGTCATGACAGCTGTGATGCAAAAGGTTAGAAAGAAAACAACTAAGCTATTAACAAGAATTAAACAAA
>JZKD02S1962871.1:426389-438293 GCA_000966675.3 Picea glauca
ATTGCTATTGATGGTCAATATGACATTGATAGGGCAGAAAAGTTCATTGAACAAATTCAGTCGATACATCAAATGGTGCAAGAGCAATTGGAAAAGAGTCAATCCAAGTACAAGATGAGAAATGACAAGCATTGTGTTGATCACTGTTTACAAGTTGGAGATGAAGTTTGGATTTACATCAGTAAGGAGAGGCTTGTCCTGTCAATATGAGGGAGAAGGTAAAAAAATGAAACCGATTCGATATGGTCCTTTCAAGATTATCGACAAGATTGGTAACAATGCCTTTCGTTTAGATTTGCCTCCTTATATGCAAATGTATGTAGTTGTTAATGTTGAGAATTTGAAACTGTATGAGCCTCCTTTGATTGATGATCAAAGAGAGCATGTTTAGATTCCTTCTATAGATGATTTTTCCCTAGAATATCTTACAGAACTACATGAAGACACCATCCTTGACAGGAGAATGCAAACTTCAAAACGAGGAAATGTCGAGTATCTTCAAGTTGGTCTTAAAGGTACAAATCCAAGAAAAGTCAAGTGGATTGAGGTTGGAAAGGTGAGGGAGCTATACCCTCATCTTCAGATAGACTGAAAATAGTCTTTTGGAGGTCCAAAAGCTTTCTAATGGGGAGGTGTGATCCAGGAGATCAAATTTTGCTCAAAAATTCAAAGTGTTCAAAATCACTTCAAATCGAACAAGAGCATAGGCCTCGTTGTTACAAAACCAATGCAACTTGTTTGGGTTCAAACGGATGTCGGGAGCGAGAGATATCACGTTCTGTTCAAAATGACAAACAAGCAAAAAAAGGGGTGTTGACTGTATAGTCCATACAGTCCGTACGGACGTTGATGTGGCAGGCCATATGACATGTGGTAGGTAGTTATTTGGATAGTTGGCATGTGACATGGCATGTTTGCAGCAAACAGAATGACGACACGTGGCCCAGTCAATGGACACCACATGTCATATATCTATTGGTTTAAAATTATGTCTTTGTCCAGAGTCGACCCCGTGACCTCCGAGCAGGGGGGAGAGACTTGGCAAGAGCCGCCAACCTGCATGCCACTGGTTTTTCCTTGTAATATATATGGCAAAATATATTTAAATGTTTGCATATGTGTATAGTTTGTGGCGCGACTGGGCTGGGGCTTAGCCCCAACCCTTGGTCGCACATTGTATTACATATGACCCATTCAGGTGCGTGCGTGGTTGTGTTTTGTTCCAATGGTTATACAAATGACCCGCCATTTGTCCTTTGACCATTGGCTTGTGTAACAAGAGCCTATTTTTATTAGTGCGCGGTCGCATGGGTCATACGACCTTGCCCTTGACAGTTAGGGGCTAGGTGCGCCCGTAACTATCCTACAGTTTGCATGGTTTGCACGGTTGCATCTGGTGCTAAGTTTTTATGCTTAAATATGAGTGTGGGTTAGGTTGAGCCAACAAGGGTGCGTTTTGTAGATGCAGAGACAACAAGTTTGAAGGTGGGACTTCCAGGAAGCCTATCTTCTTCAATATTTGGCCAAACGAGGTGCCGAAAAAGCCCAGTTAGGGGTTTTTGGACGTTCTGAAGCCATTGGAGCAGTCGTTTTGGCATTTTGAGCATTGAAAATAACATTTTTGAAAACTTTGAGAAAATAATACAAATGATCCATTGGAAGCTGGACCAGGAGATGTAGCCCAAGAGAGGGGTGAACTCCTTTATCATTTGTTGTGTTATGTGTTTTCTGTTCACTATTTTTGTTGTTGTTTATATGCATCTTGAATGAGTAAATCCTATTAAAGTTGTGTTGCAAAGTTGATCCATTTTCATTTTAACACATAAAATTTAACTTACAAATATTTTCAAGAATACAAGTCTTCTTCATTTTTAGATCAGAGACTCACCTCCCAAGTACTTCATTTACATGTTGTTTTTGTCCATGTTTCTTTTTATGCAAGATTGGAATTTCTAAGGTCCTCCTCTCTCAACATTCAAGCCATCCAAATCTCAGCCCCTGAGATCTGAATTAGTGGTATCATAGAAGGTTCACTCTCCATCGGGACAAGGGTTTGAAGCATGTTGTAGGTTCAAACATTTTCAAGAATCACCAACCTCTATTTGGTACTATCAGAATCCATTTGTCGGGCCATACACTGTAAGCATCAAAGTTGGTCCACAAGCACTACAGGGTTTTATTTTACCCTCGGATCTTCGTTCACCATTACAAGGAGAACGATACATGGATTCACTACATACATACATGGATTCACTACATTTATACATGGATCCACTACATCCATTGGTATGCAACATTTTCAACAAATTTTCAGGGTTTCCATGCAGCTCACGGAGGTTCCACAGCCTCTACAATAGACCATGATGCTCTACAAACCCTTGGCATCCTTTGTGTCCCTCTACAGTTATCCAACTTCAAAGAGGTTTTGAGACCTCCACACACCATTGCAAAGGATCTTCCATGTCTCATTGGAAATATCTCTTCAATATCTCAAATGGGTATTTCACAAAATCTCATTTGGCTTTCTGGTTTTAGAGATATTGTTGATTGAATTTCAGCATGTATTTGACCCAAGGAGGCCGCGCGTACCACCATATTCAATGGTATTTTTCTCCCTTCTTAGGAAACTATAGAAGGAATTCCACATATTTATATAAATATCTCTTCAATCTCTCAAATGGGTATTTCACAGAATCACATTTGGATTCCTGGTTTGAGAGATATCATTGAGGCTCTTCTTTGAGCTTCACCTCCCAAGTACTTCATTTACATGTTTTTTTCCATGTTTCTTTTTATGCAAAATTGGCATTTCTAAGATTATCCTCTCTCAACATTCAAGCCATCCAGATATCAGCCCCCGAGATCCGCATCAATTAAAGCATATGTGTATGCACACACATTCAATTGGGTCTAGTTCGATGATTTGTGAGGAGAAATTTTATCCTCCACACCTAGGCTGAAATATAGACACATGCATACACACATATTCAATTAGGTCTAGCTTGGTGATTTGGGAGGACAAATTTTATTCTCCCTACCCGGGCTCGAATATTGCTTGTGACACACTTCATTCTTTGTGAGCCAATTATTGTTGAAGATGTAAACCATGAGAAATATCTATTATCTCTTATGGGTAGGAGGGTGAGATATATATATATATATATATATATATATATATATATATATATATATTTATTTATCTAATTAGTTAATAAAAATCATCTATAAAAATGAGCAGAGGTGTGAAATGATTTGGCACACATGTGGAGGGATGTTAAATAGGGAAGAATAGTTTAAATTGACTAGAAGGAGTTCTAAAATAGAGGCGATGGAAAGAAATAAAATATCAATGGTCATGATTGCAATTGGGACAAATAAATGGATGGTGTGAATTGTGGGCCTAGAAAGTGCACGGAGGTTAATTCCATAAAGTGGTTCTGAAATGGAAACCATGAGTTTTGATGGTAAATATGTGTCAGCACGGGGACGATTGTGGAGAAGAAAGTGGTTTACATCGAAACCGTTAACCCGTCTCTCCGAAAAGTTGAATATTATAAAGTTGATGTGACTTTTATTTTTATTTATCTTTGTCAAAGCAGGAACTATTGGAGTTGTTGTAACTTTCACCTTCGACCAAACTTAGAATTATCAACACCATTATAATCTCCATTACCAAGTATTTTTTCTTCTTGCCATGGATCCCATCGTGCTCGAAGTATATGAACAAAGCCTAGAAAATAATGAATAATCCCTAATCAATAGATATAATGATGTTTGTGACCTTGAATTCACTAGTTCCCCTATTTCTCAATTAAGAAGTAACTTAGCTAATGTTAGAGGGAAAGGTTTTGAATTTTTAGAGTCTCTCCGAGCTTCTCTCATTCCGTATGGAACTAAATTGTGTTTTTAGTTTCCTGAATTTATAGGATGGTGTGCAGAGAAATACTCAGAGTTAGAAAGAGTTGTAATTGATAAAAATAGGTCTAAAGTCTTGTGTAAAATTGATGTTGTGTCAGTCATGGAGTCATTAAAAATTCCTAAGTCTTTCTCTGAGAATTCTTAATATTTTGATGAGGAAGAAATGTTTAGATTCTATAGGGAGTGTTAACCAGATATTAAAACTCTATTTTTAAGAATGATTATCAAGATTGATTAGTGACCACAAAATCTTTATTTTCCCTTAAGAATAAATATCATGGTCAATGAGGTTCAATGTGTCTACTCTTTGTTAAGTTAGGTTTTAGATCTTAATAGTGATAGATTCGTAGTTGAGGTCATGTTATGTTTCCTGCTCAAATTCTTCCATTCAGAGTCAGGTCAAGTTGTCTTCATTAATTTTGTTGAGTTCCTAGATGATACCATCCACAAACAGCTAGTGAAATTCCACTCTCTTAGACACTTCAGATATTGTACATATCTGGTGAATATTTTTCTCAAAAATAACAATGCAGAGATCCCTGAAGAAGAATGAATATCTATTGAAAGAAACAAGATGACTTCAATAATTTTTATCAATAAATTCATGTCAAAGTCCTACTAGATTATTTTCAATGTTAAACTGCTCAGAGTTATTGAGGAAATGAGAATTCACCTACAGAATATAGAAGACAGAGTAGCAAACTAGACCCTTTTCATAAATTCTACAATAATATGGGTATATGGCTTTCATGAGTTTCATTATTTGTTTCCCATATTTTTGACCACTAGAATTTTTTCTCTAGAGATCATAAGACATAAAATCATCTCTGAAACTAAACATTTCATCAAATATCATAGAGAAAGCAATATAAGTTTCCTTTTGTGATTGGCCCATTCATTGTAAAATCCAGAACATGTCTAGCACAGGTTGAGGAAAATCTCAAAGATTTGGTTTTTGCACAAATGCCAGGTAAAAACTATGATCATCATCAGATCATATCTAAAAGGATGAAAATGAACAAGAATTCTCCATATCAGCATGAGCCTATTGAAGGCCTGGATAATTTTGTAAATCTTGAAGAATGTGTGGATGTTGAAGCCCTTGTACAAAAGGAACCAACACAACAAAGTATTCCAAAGGTGGTAATTAAGGTTCCAAAAGCTAGTACACAGAGTAAGAGGATTGTTTTAGAGGGAATGGAAATAGACCCTAAACAAACTTCCAAAAATAAAATGAAAACCATCCAGACAGAGAAGTATGTATACTTCGAGGATGAAGGGCCTTGTTAGCACTAGAAGTTGTTCCTAGACTACTTTAGGAACAAGCCTATCACATATTAGAATCAAATTAAGTGGGTTGGGTTTTCAGGCAATTTTGAGAGTGATATGTTCAACAAGAATACAGTGAAGCCATTGGGCATGGAGTCCATTAAATATAATGACCTTAACCTAAAATTCTATGGTAGACAAGTCAAGCTAAATAAGGCATAGATCTATTTTGAAATTGAATAGTTGCAAATGAAGAATTCAAGAAAAACAAAATTGTAGGTTAGACCAAAGAAACTTGCTTTTGGTATAGCTACAGGAAGAACCTGTATTAGCTTAGAAATCCTTTCCAAACATTACAAAATTAATTAAATGTTTTTTCATGGAATCTATTGTAGTAATCCTTACAACAATATCTTCAATAGTCACACATCTAATAGAATGAATTTGATAAAATATGATAACACAGAAATGGAATGACTAACTAATCAAAAGATGTATTTATCACCTGAAGTTATTTGACATATAAATAAGAAAGGTATAAAATATGACAGAGACCTTACATACTCTACAACTCCCTCTCAACCCTTCTTGAATCTTCAAAACTCTCTCTCAAACTTCTTGGGTCTTCACCAGATCCCCCCCTTTTTTTGAATTATTACATATTATGACTTAAATAAGAAAATACATCCTCCTAACTGTCCTAACTTCTAGGAAATAAAAAATTAGCAAAAATAACTATAAAACTGTTGCAAGAAATGTCTCGAATTTTTAAAGGTTATGAACAAATCCCCTTGGATTTGGAATGATTTTCTTCTTGATATGTGGTTCTGTTGATTTTGATACCCAACACATGTTCAAATAATGACAAGTGTTGAACTTTGACTACCATATGCCTTTAAATCAATCTTGTTGTTGTTATTCTGCTTGGATTTGGGATAATCCTCTGCCTGAAAAATTGAATGCCAACTTCTACCAGTCCCTTAGAATCTGGAACTACTTGTCAAATGCCCTATTGGAAATAATACTTATGCTACCAAGTGTCCTGGCATTACTAAATTCGATGCCTTAAAATATTCAACTGCTAACTTTCATCCTTGAAATATGGAAATGATGATTTGGTAAACATCAGAGGATACTTCCCTAAATTCCTTAAATATGGAAATGATGATTTGCTAACTAAATTCCCTGCCACCAATACATTTGTTGTCTTCATATATTGGAATGTTGGAAATGACTATTCAATTGTCTTCTCATTTTTCTCCCTCATATCAAGAGTTGTCCTGGAAGTATGGATCAATTGCTTAACAAATTTCTTGAAACGTGGAATTTATTATGATCCTCTTTCCCTCGATGCACATTTGTCGAATATGTTTCCTCCAATCATCAATTATCTTACAAACCTATAATTTCTATATGATTTTTCATTTGTGTTCCATCTCTTCTCTTTGACATGGAGAATTTCATAAAACATTCCCTGCAAATCCTTATTGCAACTATTCTGGGCCAAATTGATAAGGGTTTGTAAACTCCAAATTTTGATGCTCGACTTTATCCAACCCTATCCCATAGCCAATTGTTTTTTAGAACCTTCATAACCATGATGAAAATCATTGCACCATGATGGTGTTCCAGGATAATAAATTAGAGAACTATAGTTACTATCATTGCTTGATTATTGTATTAACATGGGAAAGCACTTGTGTGGATGTATGAATTGAGGTTCACAGTGATTGGCACTTCAATTTCTTGTCTGGGAAGTCTTCATAAGCATACTTGTCACTCCAGCATCACGATACTTTCATGTGATTCTTGGACATTGAAAATTTTACCTGAGCTATGAACTGACACTTGTGTTGACAACCTTAATCATTTAGTTGTTTAACATTTGAGAATCACAACCTTTTGTTCTCTTAACACCATCATGGTTCTGCTTTCTCCAACACTTTGGCATGATCTCTTTCAGACATGGAACTTGGCAAAGACAAAATTAATGTTATCTTTGAAACAGATTGTGAAAAACCATTGTCACCTTACCCAATCAGTGAAGGTCAGAACTTCATTCCATCCTCTAAGGTTCTAAAAATCATCCATGATGATAATAACCATGTCCAAAATATTGAAAACATCATTTCAAAAACAAGTTGTTCCTTTTTTTCATACTCTGCATTCTCTAAGGGTTTCAAATAGGTCACAGAGAATTGGGTTTTTACCACTTGGGCAATCTGGCACTTGAAATTTCCCCATAGATTCCCTTGTGGATGCTTTCTCTTGCCACTTGTGCATTTTCAGGCATTCCTCTTGGCACCTAAATATCTACCTGAGTGCACATTTGACACATTTTTTTAGGATCATTCTCTATTTGATTCATGACCTTGCACAAAATTAGAACCCTGATATTCCCGAGGGCAGAAACAATTTTATATTTTGGCCAAAATAAACCCTAGCCTTGATAAAAATAATATTGCACCCAAATTTTTATAAAATTTGATAAAAAAATGTGAAACTCTATCATCCCTTGCCAAAATTTAATGGAGGTGCTACCAGAAGTTCTCGTAGAGAAACTTCTTCTTTGAAAATGCCCAAGATAGAAAGAGTGCTAACATGGGCTCCATGGGAGATGGAGTCCTCTATGTGAGGCTGCAAAGAACCTGCATATCCAGTGTGCCTTATCCATTGGGCTATGGAGTCATCAACTTCCTTCCAAACCTCTACAAATTTTCAAATTCTAAAAATACTTTGCTGAAAAAACATACAGTTGCAAACCAAATGCTCAGGAAGCGATATTATTATCTACACTACCTACTTCTAACTGTGGAAATTGACAACTCATGTAAAAATAAGCTTCCAATGTATCCAAGTAAGAAATTGGATAACAAATTGAAATCTGCCAATTTTGTGCAAGGTTATGAAATCAAGGACTACAATGTGTAAATAAAAATCTTGGAGATCATACTTACAACCCAAGAATTTGGCCTTTATGAAGCCAAAAAGATAAGGATAATGACCCCAATTAAACTCCATGTAACATGCCACAGGGCCATGAAATTCATGCATAACTTCTTGATGATCCAAGAGGAAATACTATCTTGGTGTTAGATCCTCCTTCTGAATTCCTAAGAATGAAAAGAATCGAAGCTGCACACTACTTTTAATATTGCCAATAAAATTTTTATGTAAAATTGGAGGTTGTTGCAAATTGTTTTTATTACTGATCATATATTTTTTTTATTTCTTCCACAGGCCCAGTTTCAGAAATGACAAATGAAGACTTAATGATTTCTGTAATCTATTGGTCATCATTTGGTGATAAAGGCATGATCAACTGCTTATGTAGCTCCTTCTTTTCACCTCCATTTTCTTCCTAAGAGTCAAATACACAATCATAATATATAAAAATAATGCTAAAAGGTTCCAAAGAAGCCATGACAAAATTTTACTCATCATCATCATCGTCGAGATATTCATCAAAAATTGGTTGATCATAACAAGATTTTGAATCTGGACATTCAAAATGTTTTGTTTCAAGATGCTCTCGGGACTCTGGATTCATATCAACAGTTGGATCTTCATAAGAGTCATAATACTTATCATAAATAGGTGCATCAAAAAACTATGCATATGATAAAGAATAGTTTAAAATAGTTTCTTCATGAGGATGAACATTTTGATGATCATCAAAATTATAAGTATAATGAGAACATTCCAAACTATCTTCATTGATCTCATCACTAAACTCTTCCTGAAAAATTTTGCTAAGAGATTTTAATTTGTCACATCAATTATTTAAGAGGAGCTCATCAGGATAGATTCTCTTATAGTATGTGTTAACTCCCCAAATAAATCATTAGTTTATTTGTTTAGTAGATGATAGGTTGGTCCCTAAATTTGATTTCTAAATTTCTAGCAATAAGATTAGAAAGCTTGTTTTTCAAAATAATCCCAAAAGACAGGTTGGTTTTGTTTCGGTCAAGAAATTGGAAAAGCAGCAACTTTCGGTGGTTTGGGCGAGCCTCCAGCGTGCTCATTAACCACCGAAAGTGTTCACTTTCATCAGATAAATGGTCGATACAAAGGGTATGCAACCACCGAAAATGTTTCCACGGGCAGATAGAAAGCTCCTGCTTTCGCACGAGCCAGTTGTCAAAATTCATTGCAATGATTGATATGCAACCGTTGAAAGCTCACATCGTGGGAGATGATGTTCGTTTGTGGTGTTCGGTCAGCAAAGGTTCATAGCGCCCGCGCATTATCCATTTCACAAATCATTTCAAATATATGCGGAGCTATCATTATCAGATACGATTGCATGGAGATTTCCTCTTTTTCAGTCACATATGCATCAAACATCATTAGCAGGTCGTTCATTCATTTCGAAACTCAAGGTGTTGTGATGAAGCCCGAGAATCGCAGAAGGTAACTACAATCACGCGATTTCATCAACAAAATCATGTTTTCAAATGTTGATTCCACTTTTCTCTGGCGATTAGCAAGCTGTCTCCAAGATTCAGCCAGCATCTCGAGCAAAGGAAATTGGATCGGGTCATCAGGTAAGACTGGAAGCCATCCCCTGTTAAAATTTATAAATACAAATTGCCCTGAAAATATGAAGTTTCGGCTCCCTCCAGTGTCACTATCGTTTGAATATGAGTCGGTATTTTAATCCTATGCTTGGTCGAATGATTTCACCGATTGTTCATGAGTAATATCAACTGTATCTTTAGCACCCAGAACCTTGTTTTTCAAACATTTGGTTATTCACAGTTTCATACACAGTCAGTATTCAGTCATATCAAAAGTCAGCCCTGCATTAAGGTCAGAAGCAGATGGTATGTGGTACTTTGAGGAGCATCCAGAAGTTGCAGAATGTTTTAAACAGGTTGGAGTTTTCTCATATTGTGAGAAATTGACAGTCTTCCACCAACAAATCGCTGAAGCATTTGCCCTCTCATACGATGGCAGGGTTGCCAAAATAGGCAAAGAAGAGTTCATAATTGACGAGGCATCTATTGCCGAATACAGAGGTTTTCCTAGGACAGGGGTTTGTTGGTTCAAAACTTCTTCACCTTCAAACGTTGAGTTCAGATCATACCTGTTGCTAGTGCATAAAACGTTGATTTGGAACAAAGATATTCCTATGTCATATCTTGAAATGAAATGGCAGACCCTTCTGAAGGAGATTCTGGTATACATTACCTGTGAAGGGCGTTATAACAGAGTGTTATACTATCATTTTAAATTGTTAAATCACTTCACATGCAAGGAACCCTTAAAAATACCATATTTTTTTCATAAGACCTTGATTAAAATGGAAAAACAGGTAAAGACTCAGCCCACTAAAGTCTCAAGCAGAATATCTCATCAAGGGTTGATTACCCTCCTTGTCAAAGAAGCTCTTCACAGGAAGCAAATAGAATGGAGTTTCTTCTTGTTCTGGAACGAGTTTCAGATAGAGAAACCTCCAGAGATGAAAACAAAAAGGTCCAGAAGCAGGAATGATCCTACTAGTCACAGGAGGAGAAAGGGGATTTTGATGTCCAGGGATTCTATAAAGGCAACAACCAACAAGCAGAGAGGAACCAAGAAGAAATTAAAGCTCGAAGGCAGAAACCCTGTCACAAAAAAAAATCCACTCAACTTACCCTACAGTGATTCTAATTCCGAGCAGGAGATATCAAATTCACAGGATACCTTGCAGACTAAACCTGATGCAAAAATGAAGATAAATACACCTCCATCTAAGCCTGCAGAAACACACAGGCAACCGAAAGTAGAAGCTTCATCTAGCAAGCCTCAGAAAGGCAAGACCAAGAAAATCAATAAGCTTCTGAGAGAAATTTATGAGATGGAAGTACTTGAGAGGGTAATTAAAAAGGCAAACGCAGATCTAACAGAGAAGGCTGCTGAGCTGTTCAAAGAGAATGAAACTCTTAAGGAAAAGCATGATTCAATCAAAGGTAGAAACAGAGAGTTAATTAGGGAAAACATGAAATTGTACAGACAGCTAAGGGTCCTTAGGCTCAAGCTAAAAAAGTTCGAATCATCAGAGGAGGAACAAACAGGGTTAGACACCTTGGCCAATCTGGCCACAACCATAATAAATGTAACCGATTCTCCTGCACAGCCAACAGAGTTTCGAAGGTCTGCTCGAATCAAGACTACAATAGCTATAAAAGCTTAAGTGTCAAGGGAGGTTTCAGAACTCTCGTTTTTTGCAATTTTGAAAGGTCTTCAAAGTGCAACTGTCGGTGGTTTAGGCGAGCCCCACTGTGCTCATTAACCACCGAAATAGGCACTTTCGGTGGGTAACTCACCCCGGGACTATTCCAGTCAACCACCGAAAGTCTGTTTAACCAGAATTCGAACAAGTTTTTTCACAGGTCAGTGATTTTTGACATGAAAGGGTTTGGAACCTTTTCCAATGCATATCTAATGAATTATCAGACTCAGTTCAGCAGTCATTTTCAGCATATGATGAAGCAAGGGATTATTTCAAAGTATATGGACAATTTCATTTGAACCGAAAGGCAGGGTATTTTGCCACATCAGCCAACTTGACCTAATCTCCATGGAGAATGATCTTTTAGCCTTGGAAGGCTGTCTATACATCATCAACAGTCAACAGAGGAAAATCAGGGATTGATCTCCTTTTGAGGAAATATCCCACATATTTTGTAACAGATTTTACTTGCTATTTTGGGTTGATTTGATCCATGTTTT